>OZ038498.1:147500-175000 GCA_964036315.1 Acanthosepion esculentum | reverse complement strand
AACGTTAGGCGGACACGAGTAGTCCTATCAAACTAGCCACATAGACCATTACTTCTCTATAGAAATCGTTTTCCACTGAGTATCACCCACTTACAACCTTGTGTCGTACTAGAATTAGAACGACTCGAATCGTTTATCAATCTGATTGTATAGAAAATTACTTCCTGACCCCATACTTATGAACTTGTGCCATACTAGCATTAGAAAGAATAGAGTCGTTTATCAAACTAGCTCCATAATTCATTAGATAATTAGTTCCTTGCTGAGTGCCTCATATTTGAAGGCTTGTGTCACACTAGCATTAGGAGGACTCGATTCGTTTATTTATTTGTTGGGTTTTACAGCATGTCAACCTCTAAAGGGTCATTTTATGCCGAATCCATTTACTTAATTATTATTTTTCAGTTATTTATTATCAAAGATGAGTTTTACTTCAAAGTTGTCTTTCAAGGTTGTATTTCAAAGTTGTGCTGTATTTAAATAGTTTGTAGAGATAACTTGATTTGATTTATTTAATTCTATAGTTTACTGTATGGCCTTACCCCTTTCAGGAAGTCCATGATGTTTCTGATTTTTACGTTTTCAAAATGTTCCGTTAGGTTCAATGCCTTAAAGTATTTTTCTTGATTTGAACTAGGCTTCTACATTCTTCCAGGATATGTTTTACTCTCAGAATAGATCCACATTCTTGGTTATTCTTCTCCTTTAAGAATGTAGGCTTGTGTTAGTAGCGTGTGTTCTATGTGCAGTCGACTTTTCGGTTTATTTTATTTTTTATTGTTCATTTTTCCAAAGTGACTTTTATTTTGAATAGTCTATTTTTTTATATATTTCTCATAATTGTTGCCATTTCTTTTTTTATGTATTTATTTTAGGTTTCATGTCTGTGTAGGGCACTTTGAATTTCTCATCGACGGTCATTTCTAAAGATGACATAGCGGAAGAGTCAGCTCTTTCACCTCCTTTAATTCTTATGGGACTGGGTATCTAGCAAACTCCTCTCATAGATTATTATTTTTTTAGAGAAATTATTCCTTTCTGATTAGCCCATACTTAAGGCCTTGTGTCATACTAGCATTGGGATAACAAGCATCGTTATCTAGTTTCATAAATCATTATTTCTATATGCGTTCTTTGCTGGTGCATCATACTTGAGTCCTTGCGTCAACTTGTGTTATATCAGCTTTAGGGAGACTCGTGTAGTTTATTCGCATAGTTTGTGAAATTCGTCTAATAGACAACGACCTTTACAGAAATGTGCTTCTATATTTGGTAAATATCATATGGACGTCTCCGCGTTGTCTAACAGCAACTCGTCTCACAGATTATTACTGCAGTAATGAGTTTTCTGTTCAATGGTTGCTTCTCATTTGTGATCTCAAGCCGTACTTAGTTTAACTACAGAAATCAAAAGAACCTAGTCCAATCCTTAAGAAATAAGCTAACTTTGCAAGTTCTACAGTCGGTTCAATCACCATTGAATGTCCTATATTTGCGTTCTTGTCTCAAACGAAGCTGATAAATTATTAATTTAATAGTGTACCTGTGCCGTTAAAAACAACAGCATTTTTGAAAGGTTTTATAGTGAGATGCAATGAAACAAAAGTCTTGAAACTTTATATTGGGATTCAATATAAAGAATCCATAACTAAAATAGAGGCCAGTCAACCGTTTAATCAATCCATTCCCTTTATACTTTTTAGACGTGCAATGGTATTTATTTTTCATTAATTGCTCCTGTTATTATATAATTCGCTTTATGTTTAATATATTTTCATGTTGAAAATTTTATTGTATTTTTATGAATATTCTTTCATATTTCTATCGATTACTCACTCCAGATCATGAATACCATTTTAAAAAAATATTCCTTAATTTTCAAAGAGGGCTTTCAGTTTCCTACATAAATTCATTGTAAATTAGGTATCTCCACTAATCCACTGAAAAAAGTCATAGCATGATGAAAAAGGCCCCAAACTTAATAAAACAAAGTTTTATCGTCAAAATGTTTGTTATTATTAAGTGAAAAGACCAAAGAATTTTTCATTATTTATTTTTTTAATCCTTTCTAGCAAGTTCTAAAATTTTGGTTAAAAATCTTTTTTTTTATTTTTTTGCGTCAGCGGTGGACCAAAGATTACTATGAACATTTTAGCGCCTTTTTAAAATAACACACTGATTTGGAAATACTTGGAAAAATCAAATAATTGTCGGATTTTAATAAAACTTTCAGCAATTATTGAGAAATTAAATAAATTATTTTTCAAATTATTATTTTTAGAAAAGCTTGGTAAAATATCTTTTTACATTTGTTACCCACCTATTTAATTTCAAGAAATTTCGAGAAATTAAATTCTGATCGCAATTTTTTTATTAGTTAAAAGCTGGACTCCTTGGAGAATGTAAATCATATATTTTTTAAAACAGTTATTGATTTCCCGAAAATATCCTATGAATATAAAACAAAAAATGAAATAAAAACTATATCATTATTTAATTAGATAAGCTTTTAATTGGTTTTATAAATTGAAATTAATAATTCATTTTTACATGAATTTTTTTCATTTTTTAAATTTTAATCATAACTTATAAAGTTTCAAAAATCTTGTAAAAATTCTGCAAACCTTTGATTGCGTTGAGGGATATTGTTGTTAAGTGAAGACTATATTTACTAAACGAAAATTGAAAAGCTTAATACAAATCATCATGCAATAAGATTTTTTAATTTATTTTTTCTTTTTTCTTTGTGTGTGAATAAACGTTCTGATTTTGTAAGTATGCTAGTTCATACATGACATTATCATTAAAACGTCACGTGCTTTAAGGGTTGTCCTCCCCTTACGGACAACCCCTCATATTAACTTTGTGGTTGCGTAAAATTTTGTTCCACCATACTTAACGTCAGGCTGATAATAAATCGATCAACAAGTCAGAAAAACAAAACCCCGTGGATAAGAAATACTTTTATAAACAATTTATGCTATAAGTAAGTAATATCTTTCAAATCAGATTAATTTTCCTTCAAATTTGCGAATTCTACTCAAATAACTTTTCAGAAATATATATTTTATTTTTGCAAGATTTTTAAATCCGGAAATTAAATTTTGTTTACAAAAGTGTCAAAATGGCCGATTTTATCGATTTTACTGAATTTTATCTATTCTGATCTATATAATTTCTGTTTGAAATATACCAGAGTATTTTGCTTACTGGAAATGTATTTCTTTAGCTTTCAATTAAAGCTAAAATAAAAACTTCAAGAAAGCTTTTATTTAGGTACTTATTGCAAATTGATCCTCTTCTGCAAGCCAAAAATACATGTAATGTATGTGTCTAATGTTAGAAATTTATATATATTGCAGAAAAAAGAGTGCTTCTCAACACCGAAGTTAAGCAAAGTTGAGCCTGGTCATTACCTAAATGGCTGACCGCTTGAGAATGCCTGGTGTTGTAAGCTTGTATTGTCGGCAAGGTCTTATATTGTCGGTACTTTATAACAGTGAGATGGAAATATCTCTCGGAAGAAAAAGATTAGCAACAGAACGACAAAAACGGCGACGACAAAGTCTATTTCAAGAATAATTTGAGGCAAGACAACCACTTGATAGACAAAGGTATCTGAGTGCCTCACATGAAAGACTTGAATAAATAAGACTTCAATTTAAGAAACGTAGGAGTAAAAAACCGATTAATTAAACAATTCATTTTGTTCGAGAATTAATTTTGTCTAAATATAAATAAACTTTTTATTTGTATAGATTAAAAAACTAAAGGAAGTAATCACTTATAAATTTACTAACTTAAGTTGATTTACCCCCAGCTGCAGATGTGACAGGACATGTGTAAATAAATACACGGAAAAAATACACATTGATAATTATTATATGCTTCGATTAGTTAAATTGTTAATTATTGATATGTAAACTGGAAATATCTAAGAGGGACCATGAAATATTTTGTAAATAAAAGTTTGTAACAAGTATTGTTATAAACTTAGGGACGTTGTACAGCGCTAGATATGTCGAGAATATCGTTCAACCCAATCTGCTGTTATCAGTAAGTCTATGTAGCTTTTTATGCTCTTGTTCACATAATACAAGACTCACTCAAGCTAGAGGTTTACTGAATGGGGATATTTTATGGATGTAAGAATTGTACATTATAATGTCGGATGTTTAACGATTGACTCTAG
Organism: Acanthosepion esculentum; assembly: GCA_964036315.1. NCBI lineage: Eukaryota > Metazoa > Mollusca > Cephalopoda > Sepiida > Sepiidae > Acanthosepion > Acanthosepion esculentum. The sequence continues at coordinate 170,808 of OZ038498.1, read as the reverse complement.
ATTTGAGATTAAGATTGTAATGTTTAGGGAAACATCCTCTCGGGAGTCTGTTCCACAAAGCCTTTCGCTCGCTCTTTCCTTTCCTCGCTCTTTCTTTTCATTCTTTCCCGCACGACCTCCATCTCACTTTTCACGTTCATATTTATCAGTGCTTTTTAAAATGCTTGTTCAATTTTAATTATGTATTGCATGTAGTCTGTCAGTGACCAAATCTGGGGGAGTGGTTAGTATGTAAAATGTCGCTTTCCAAACAAAAATTCCACTGTTTTAGTTTTTGGTTTTATCCCTTGGCAAATCATTAAAAAAATCATAAATATAACTATGAATTAAAATTAAGATAGAAAGAAATATTCCATGAATACATTATTTCTATTAATCTTCAAGACGTCTGAAAGGTATGCGAGGTGAAAATTGAAGTCTAAAATGTATGCGGGGTGAAATTGTCATATGGATTGTGGCCGATTTCCTGGAAGGTGGAAAAAGGGATGTATCTCATCCCCTGAAGCTGCGAAACGTTTCTGAAGACAATAACAATTCCTAATATAAGAAAAGAGGAAAGATGCTGTCACTGGCGTTTCCATTAATAAATGCAAATAACAGCTGGTTATTTAGTTATGTATAATATGTACTAAAACTAAGGAGAGAGGAAAAATGTTTGTTCAGAAGGAAGGAAGGAAGGAAGGAAGGAAGGAAGGAAGGAAGGAAGGAAGGGATATGAATGTGAAGATAATAAAAGAAAATATAAATATGATGCTAAAGAAGGGATGAAAGAAAGAGAATGAAATAAAGAAAGAGAAAGTGAAAGAAACAGAATAAGAAAGAGAAAGCGAATGAAAGAGAGAAAGAGAAAGATAATGGAAGAGAGAAAGAGAACAAAAGAAAGAGAATGAAAAAGCGAAAGAGACAGAGAATGAAAGAGAAAGAGAATGAAAGAAAGAATGATAGCAGGAAAGGATATAGATATGAAGCTAAAAAAGAACATATAAGCACGATAGCTAAATAGGTATGAACGTAGATAGATAGATAGATAGATAGATAAATCAATAGATCAAACTGAATAGAATGTTTAGAAAGGATGCATTTAAAATAGATAAATATATAGAGACAAGAAAGAAAAAATATCTATCTATCAAACTATCTATCTATCTATCTCTCTCTCTCTCTCTCTCTATATATATATATATATATATATATATATATATATATATATATATATATATATATACAGAGAGAGAGAAATAAATAGATAGATACATATGAAGAAAGAAATACAATTTCAGTCTTTAATAGATAAAGATATTGAGCACTCGTTTTTCTGCAATATATATCAAATTCTAACAATAGACACATGCATTAGTGTATTTTGGGCTTGCAGAAGATGTTCAATTTACACCGAATTTATGTGGCAAACTGAATTTTTTCTTTGTAGTATTTTATTAAAATGCTATTCAGAATTTGGAGTGAATAATCAATGCAAATATGAAAGTAATATTCAGAAAAAGAAATCATTTCTTGGAGAGATGCTTTTCTCTCGAAATAAGAAGATTCCTCATATCATCACAGATGGAATGGAAAAAGAAAAAGAACAGGGAAACCAAAAACGGCGAATAAATTATTAAGCATAGTAATTAAGGTTAGTACTAGATTGGCAGTTAGGTCTCAACTATTTATTGTTAATTGCTAAGTGTAACCATAAGTTCTATTCGTGTATTTTCTTCTCACTTGTCGAGCTCTATTCAGGTTTCTTGATTTCCTGTCAACTACGATCTACGGAGTATGTAATATTATGCAGTATTAATAATCATCATCTGCCGACTTGAATCCTTTTCTTTTTCATTGTCTTTTCTTCTCTGTAATTTCTTTTTTCCTTCACTCTCAGTAAGCCCTTGACTTGGAATTTTCGCCTTATTTGGGATGAAATGATTAAAAACAAACAAAAAAGAAACAAGTAATGTTGAAGTAAAAAAAGCAGAAAGGTAAAGAAGGAAATGAAACAAAACTGTCGTCCTCCAAATCAGGTCATGACAAAGAGATTCTTTGAAAAATGGTATCTTCCAGCGGTTGTCATCATCCTAGATGAAATTATAATAGCGGGAGATGTTCCAACATTGTATTCGGTCGATATTTATTGAGAACAAATGACAACAAGATATAACCTCTCCAGATCAACGGATTTTATCTCTCGTCTAATGAGATCCTAGAAAGGGGACAATTTGTATTGGCAATGCAAGAACAAAACACTGTATCGCTTCATATCAGAAAGTGGTTTCAAATGAATAGAAAGAAGTTGAAATAAGCGATAATATGAAAGAAACCTTCCTGAAGAAGACTCTGAAACACTTCCATTGCCAGCTCCAAAATCGTTTTTCGACTTCATGCTTCCCAGCGAACGTTGATCTTCAATAATGTAAATGCAATGTCACTTGTTATCTACTGTATTGATTTCTCTTCTCTTCTATTCCCGCTCCTTAATGTTTCTCTTTTTTCCTGTTCTTCCACACCCTGTAACACCATGTATATTAGTGGTTTACTGACATGCATGGGGTGATATTATTTTTAAAATGTGTGGGTGGTTTAATGGCTAATGGCTAGGAATTTGAAATCGGAGAGTTGTGTTTCAATTCCAGTATTCACTTACGCTCAAAAACTCTTGAGAAAAGTATGAATCTACTTCTTCTCTCCTATCCATGGGTTAATTAATAGGCCTTTTATCAGTAAAAAATCATTATTATCTCCAAAAAATTATTACAATCTAAAACTATTTTCTGGCTTTAAATAACCTGCAAAAACGTTGATAAACTGTAGAAAACAAATCCATTTATCCAAGATCGTTTACTGTGGTGCAATTATGCCTGAACGACCGTTGACATACAATTAAATATCAGCACTCGCTTTTTTGCAGAACATTCTCTTGTTCACATTAGCTTTGTGCAGAGACAGCTTCTTCGAGATTGGTCTTCGATCTGTTTGCAATTGACTTCATATTCAATTTTCATGATAAATCGATTTTATCAGCAATAGCTACTTTCGTCTGTAATGTACGAGACAGAAAAACAAGTGTGTCCATGTAAACACAGAGACATAGGCACATTATTAAGATGTTTACCCAAGACAGCAGACAATCGGCAATTACTCCCTGTGACACAAATACAACAACTGTGTTGAGAATTTAAATCATTTTTACAATAATGTACACCCAGTACAAGGTCCCAATGCCACTAGGGGTTCAGAGCTACAAGGTAAGAGACACAGTTTATACGGCTGTTAACAGGAGACTTGAAGAAGTTAAGATTATGCATCCTCTTGGAAGTCGTTTCCATAAAGCACCGTTTGGTGGAAAGGGGCTGCTCGAGTGGAATTTGCATATCACCAATGGTATGCGAAGTAGTTCGCTACAATATGTTTGGCGTAGTAGATCTTAGCCAAGAAAGATAGAACTGGTGGAACTAAGGAATGTAGTTCGCCTGAAAAATTTCCATGGAAATAGCGATAGATCAGTGAGAGGTCTGCAATGTTTCATCCCTCGAAAAAGTATTTAGGGCGGAAAATATTTCATCACCCACAAGGCTGTGTAGACCCTTTAGGACTGTCTCGAGACTGGAAAATGAAGACTGGGCTTCTCCTGCCCATATATGGTAGCTGCATTTCATTTTCGAACTCATCTGGTTCTTGTAAAGGTAGAGGATAGCAGGAAGAGCCATATACTGGAACCGACCATTTTTCCAGCATCTTTAACGGTGAATCGTATGTACGAGTTTTATATGAAGTCTGGGTTTATCTGAAGTCCCAAGAGGCGCTCAAAAAATGTGGCCTCCCTGAGAGTACACGCGTTAATTGTGATAGGCAAAGATTCAGGGTCCATTCAGTGATGATAAATGGTTTTGGTTTAGAGGGGCTTCCGTGTTTCCGAATGTTTCCTAATTTTTCAGTCTTTGACTGCATAAGCTATGAAAAGAATGAAAAACAATATTTCCCTAAAATCATATGAATCAACGTATTATGAGCGTCTAAATTAACTTAATTAATTTGATATTAATAATCACTTATGATCGATTGATTGATTTGATTTTACGAGTTATCAACCTATTTGGGATTATTTAAAGACGAAACATATTTTCGATTGCAAGAATAATACTTTTTACAGAATTAATAATATTTTGGTAGAATAACGGTGATTTATGAAGTTATAAGTCCTACTATTTAACCCATAGCTAGGAGGAGACGTGTTCATACCTTTCGTAAGTGAATGTAATTAACAAGAAAAATGTGTTTCAACAAAAACAACTCAATAAAGATGTTTCGTCGAAAATCACCGATTAATCAAATAGATATTCAAATTATATCGAAATTTTTTTTAGAATAGGCATCCTTGTATAATATGCACCCTTAACTTTGGTCTAGGAAATCACAAGAAAATATATTGGGTATAATACGCACTATATCTTGGGTTTAATACGCACTATATATATATACAAATATAGATGTTTATGTTATAATTTTTACACACACATACACATATATATATATATATATATGGACATAGAAAAATTTAGCCTCGACTACTCACTAAAAAACATACCCATCCCTTCCCCTTCCATATATAAACTAAAATTATTTGAAAAAAACAGAAAGTTTCATAAAAAGAATGAGATGGAAAGCCCACTTTTTAAACCAAGATCTTCACAATAATAATAATACACTCAAGGGAAAAAATGTCCTCCGCAACAAAAAGAATTAGATGACTTCAAGAAGGACTTAACTGACCTAGTTAGAAACATAAAATTCCAAAAAAAACTAGATGCATTCCAAAAAAAGCTAAAAGAAGATATAGCTAAAATAAACAGTTCAACAAATGTATTTATTGCAGCCGACAAAACAAGAAATTTATACAAACTAAGCCCTCCTACGCACAATAAATTACTAAAGAACAACATAACCAAAACATACAAAAAGGCACCCAAAACAATAGAACACGATATAAATAAAGAAGCTAAAATAATCGCTCAAAAATTAGACCTAGATGACCGAATAAGTTGCATGAGCATGACGCAAGCCTTTATCACACTAAAAGACCACAAAGAAAATTTCAAAACCAACCCTGCATGCAGACTCATAAACCCAGCCAAAAGTGAACCAGGTAAAATAAGTAAAACAATACTAAAAAGAATTAATTCTGAACTTAGGAAGAAGTTAGGAGTAAACCAGTTGAAAAACACAAAAGCAACCATTGACTGGTTCAACAGCATAAATAACAAACAAAATTGCCACTTCCTACAATTAGACATAAAAGAATTTTACCCATCCATAACAGAACGTACGTTAGATAAGGCCATCAACTTAGCTCAGGAACAAATAATAATAAAACCAAACGAAATCGACATCATTAAGCACTCCCGTAAATCATTATTATTTCACCATGAAGAAGCATGGATAAAGAAAGATGGGATATTTGACACTACGATGGGAAGCTTTGACGGTACTTGACATGCGAAATCGTAGGTATTTACTTACTACACGAACTAAGCAAAATAACAGATAGAAATGACACAGGACTCTACAGGGATGACGGTCTCATAATCTTAAGAAACTGCAACAAACAAAACACAGATAAAACTAGAAAAACAATAATTAAAATTTTCAAAAATAACGGATTCGAGATAGATATAAAAACTAACCTAAACGAAGTAGATTTTCTAGATGTTACCTTCAACCTAAGAATAGGCACACACAAACCATACAGAAAACCGAATGATAAACCACAGTACATACACACATACTCCAACCACCCGCCTTCTATAATCAAACAGATACCAAAATCGATTAACCGCAGGCTTTCCGACAATTCTTCCGATGAATCTATATTTAACAAAGCTAAGAAAGACTACGAAACAGCCCTAAAAGATAGCGGATTCCCAGCAACACTCACATACTCACCACAGAACACAAAAAAGACCAACAGGAAAAGAAATATCATATGGTTCAACCCACCGTACAGCAAAAACGTAAAAACAAACATAGGAAAAATATTCTTCAAACTTTTACACAAACACTTCCCTGAATCAAGCACCCTACACAAAATATTCAACAAAAACACAGTAAAAATCAGCTACAGTTGCACCGAGAACATGGCACAAATAATAAAAAAGCACAACAGGAAAATTATTAACAAACCACACGAACAAATTAAACGCACGTGCAACTGCAGAATAAAAAACGAATGTCCCTTAAACGGTAATTGTTTACAAAACAACGTAATCTACCAAGCCACGATAAAATCAGCAGATAATGAAGAAAAAGTATACATAGGAGTAACCGAAGGACCATGGAAACAAAGAAATTATGTACACAAAATGTCTTTCACAAATAGTAAATATGCGAACAGCACAATGCTTTCCAAGTATATCTGGGAAAATAAAAAACAAAACAAAAATATCTTGGAAAATAAGGAAAAAATCATCAGCCTACAACAACCTATCAAAAACTTGCAAACTTTGCTTGGAGGAAAAAATAGCTATCATTACCTTCCCAGATCAAAATAAATTATTAAATAAAAGATCCGAGCTAATCTCAAAATGCAGACATGAAAACAAATTTTTACTACGTAACTTAAAATAGAAAAATAAATAAATATATAAACAAACAAAACAACAATAAAATAAGCAAAATAAATTACTCCAAACACATTACAAAACCACACCTGTTAGAATATGCGAAATAAAATCAAAACAAAAGAACGGACGAAAGTTATAACTTATATAACGATAAAAAATAAAAAATAAAAAATAAATAAAAAATAAAAAACTTAATAAAAGATAATATACTACGTTACTTAAAAATCGAAAGCCAAAAATATATAGTGTAACAAATAAATAACAACAAGTATAATAAATTGATCTAAACACATCCAAATATATAAATAAACTAACAACCGATTACGATAAACTAGCCGTTTAGAAAAAAACAAATAAAGATAATCAACCCAAATAGATAAATTAAAAACTGTTCCAACCAAAATAATAGTAAGAATAAACCACAACATCCCACCCCAAAATTCAACAAATAGATTTAACCAATGACAATTAAACAAATATATAAGATAAAAAATAAAAATGAAAAAAAAAAACGAGCAAAACAATTTGACCCAAATAAATAAGCAAACATTCGAGTTCCGGTAAATGACCGCCATAATAGACTACCAACAATAAGCTATATAAACAAATTTTTACTACGTTAACAAAAAAAACACCGATCAAAATAAAAAAATAAATAAATATATAAGATAAAAAATAAAAATAAATTTAAAAAAACAAACAAAAAAACAAGCAAAATAATTTGACATAAATAAATAAACAAATAAGCGACTTCCGGTAAAAGTAACCGCCAAAATATACTACCCATAATGCACCACTGACCCTTATATAAATAGCCGAGAAAAATAACAGCACCAGTTGCCTGACGATTGCTCTAGCATGAAACAGACTGTCGCCTCTAAGTGCTGACTTCCATGTCCACTTTTATATTTACACACGCTCTATCTCTGATATTGAGCACTTTATCCCATAAATATAGCACACTTTAAGACTATATTTCTTCATATATATATATATATATATATATATATATATATATATATATATATATATATATATATATGTATTTTCCAATCTGTAGCATCTAATTTAACGTTTGATCCGACGTACTTTAGATCGATCGGTAACAGAGAGTCTCACAGTCCAACATGGTTCTCTTTACCATTTTTAAGAAATGCATACTCCCGAAAGTTTATATCTACTCAGTTTCAAAATCCGAACAGATATTGAGCTTTTAGTGTATAAATTACTCTTTTGAGTAGTTTCTAACACATTACTTATCATCTCTCAGTTGTGTCTCTGTCTTTGGGCAGAGTGCGCTTAGTGGCTACTCTGTCAAAGGAGAGAGTTGCAACTGAGGAAACTTATACTGAGATGTGCCCAGCCCTGGTGGAACAGTTGCCCGAGGCCGCGCCCTCTCATGTCACCAGAGAGAGGAATCAGTGGAATCGAGGCCAGCACAACCGACGTTTGCGAGAGTAAAAAAACGTGTGTAAATTTATCTTTTGGGTAGTTTCTAACACATTACTTATCATCACTCAGTCGAGTTCCTGTCTTTGTGCAGAGTACGGTCAAGGGCGATTCCGTCAAAGGACAAAGGGGTCTTGGGTAATTTTTGTTCCTTGCCTGGGTGTACGTGGATAGGGGTGTGGGGTGAGTAAATACAAATTTGTAACACATTTATTTGTCATCTCTCAGTTGCGTCTCTGTCTTTGGGCAGAGACCACTCAGGGGCGACTCAGTCAAAAGACAGAGTTGAAACTAAGGAAAATTATACTGAGAGATGGCCAGCTCTGGGGAACAACTACCCGAGATCGCGCCCTCTCCTTGCCCCAGAGTCACAACTCGTCTTAGTGTGGACACAGAGTAAATACCTCACTAAACTCTTCTCACGCTCTTCCACTCCCTGTAACGCGCCCTTTGCGTCTTAGTGGCATTATCACCTTGCTTGGTTATGAAATGATTAAAAAAGTATGTTAAAACGCTATATCTATAATAATTTAACAAAGTAGCCGAATAGACATTCTACAAAGAAAGTTCCAACAGAATTGCTATTACCTGTATAAAATTTCTGTAAAAACAACATTTTCAAAAAGACAACTATTTTATAAATTTTATTTTTTCTCATTATGACGTGTCCACTTGAATGTCCTATTCTGGACATAATCCTGACTATTAGAGAAGGTTGGTTTTTCACTTATTTTTAAAAAAACTGCATTTCAATTTGTATGAAACCTGGGGTTTGATGCGATAAATAGTGACACAAAAATTAGATTCATAGTTTCCAACAATTTTAGAAAATTTAGTTTCAAAGATAGTCTGAAAAGGATGTATAAAATAACTAATTTCCGCAGTTTTTGCTCACAAACTGACTTCTAATTTTACTATTTCAAGAATAAATCTGGATAAAGTTTAATGTCTTTTGTGTTAGATACAGTGAATGGAAAATATATTCAAAGAAGATTTCTAATTATGAATCACACAAGCAAAATATGCAATGTTTTTACTGTATTCGATAAGGAAAAAAAAAGAAATTTACTGTATTCGATAAGTAAAAACAAGAAATTGTAAAAGATTACAGAAAAGGCTACTCAATGAATAAGATTTGTTAGATCATTTGTTATATCATAATTAATGAGAACAAAAATAGATAAAAGTTTATATAGCAGCATAATACTGTTGAGCACAAATGATATGACAAAACGTTTAAAATTTTCATTGTTTTTTGAAAATTGCACTGTATAATGTATTGCGTCATAACATTGGTAAATTGTTCAATATAATTACTCTTTGAAGTAAATGAAGGTCTTTGATGGCGCAATGATTCAGCAATAATGTGCTTGTCTCATGCATATTGTCTATATACAATTTGTAAAGCTTCAGTAAATTATGAAATTTATAAGGTTTTTGCTGTAAGGCTTTCAATGATCATCGGAATGTAATTTTCAACTCTACGATTTTGAATCTAAACTTAATCTTTAAACTCATCTCCTCAGTAAGCAGTAACAATTTGGAAAAAATATTTTGTGATAATATTTATCATGTGAAACCCAAACTTTTAAACTGAGTACAATACCAGGGTTCCAAAATCGACCTGAATTGTTTATATAATTCAATACTGTTTTAAGAAAATCTAATTAAACAGATTATTTTAATTTATCTAGATAATTTCATAAAACGATTTTTCGTTTCCGCTAATTTATAGTAATATGAAATATCAGGCAACATTGATTACTACGAACGTTGAAGAAAATAAGATCATAACTAACGTTGCCTAACCTCTAAATTTATAGAATTCTATAAAACTTTTATTAAAATAATCTTTAGTGAATTTATTTTTTCTCATAGTATAATCATATCACAAAAAACTAAGAAAAGCGTGCTTAACTTAACTACTATGTAATATCTATCTTACTATATGGCAGTAAAACTGTTTCATTTTATCATAGTCATTAGGTAACTGTGAACTGGTTCTACTAACGAATTTTGAGAATGGCACGGACATAGTATGTGAGAAATGTGGAAGTTTTTAAAATAGAAAGTGTTGATAACATAACAACTGAAATTGTTGGGTGCACGTAATAAGGAAAGAAGGCTTAGAGAATTCAAGAGACGTAAAAAGCAAGAGACGCAATGGAAGAAACAACGAATAATCCCTTTAAAAGTTTGTATAGATGGATGGAGAAACAAGTAACACAAAAAAATGAACATCGAGAACAAATACGCAAGAGGGTTGCCCCAAAAATAAAGTAATAACATGGACTCACTCAACATTGTTATTTATATACTAATAAATCCTTGTGCATAAGTTACCAACACTAATATGCTACTTTCTCCAGTAGCTGCCATCTTTTCCTTGCACGTGTGTATAAATACCCTCCTCAAAGTAAGTGACATCGAGCGACCGGAGCCAACCTTGCACCTATCCAACAACAGCGTCATCTATGTGGAATCGGATGACACCATTATACAAATATCCTGGTCTCTTTTAACGAGCAATCTGCCAAGTGCATCACATCATCTGATTGTATTAACGGTCTGATCACGTGGTAGGAAATCAATTAGTAGCACCTATTGTGCATCTCAGGTTCATCAATTTCTTCACTAAAATTTGAACTGGACGGTGGTGACGACGGACGCCAATGTGTTTTCCTTCTTCAGTCAATGGATTTCTGATAGTACAACAATTTAATGGACCATTGAATTTGGAAGAATATTTTCAACAACCATATTACAAATTTTGCGCTGTTTCTCCTCTTCAATCAAAGCTTCTTTGTGGACAATATTGCCTTCTGTCATCTAAGAACATAGACGCTTTACACATGGCATGACTTGCAGACTTGTAGGACCCCTTTTGAATGCGCTGCACCAGATAGATACATGCTAATTACGTATTTGCCATACACAATAAAATGTTCTCAGTGAATTTCTATTAGATTATTGCACCAACATTCAAAACTTTTATCACAGCTGTATCTATTCTTTTATGGTGGCGGTCATCTTTGTTTTGACGTCACATATATATGAGTTCAATATTAAAGCTGTTTTGTCTGTTAAAAAGTACTCTATACTCCCGTATTGTATTGTGCCTACAGCTTTCAGAATATTTTCATTACAGTTGAATTTTGCCTACCTTCATGTTAAGTAATTGTGGATTTTTACGTATATGCGGCTCGGATTGAGGAACCGAAGAACCAAGTTCGAAATTCACTCAGGTTCATTACATTCACTTACGTGCTAATATCCTTGGGAAAGGTATGAATCCATCTTTTGTCTTCCTAGCTAACTGGGTCCTGACAATCGATCTAGGAGAATGACAACTTTATATTCAAAACTTGAGGGTCTACAGTACGGACCGAGAGCAATCCGCACAATAAACTGTAGTTTTCGGCTGTCAGTCAAGAGTTTGGAGAGATTGGCGCTGCCAATGTATCTGAAAGCTCTTTGAAAGAACCACGAGGAAGACAAGTCAAAGTTTGTTTCTTCTGCTTTCTGCTCCCCACAAAGCAGTCGACATGATGATGACGATGATGATGATACTTTCTGGATCATCCTTGTATCATCTTCTATAGGCAGAACAGCAGTTAGCTGACTGAGCATGATGCATTGAGATGCACTGAGCACGTTCATGCACCCTAGCAGTCATTTAAGTCTTGTCTCAGTTTCTGGGTTTCAAACAATTGCTCATGTCTTGTGCCAAATTGAATTCCATTTATAAAACATCGGGAACGTAATGCCCATTCTACTTCTTTGCTGTAAGATCCGTAATCTTGCAGTTTTTACTCAAATTGGAAATACTTGAAGGAATTTGTTCATAGTTTTAGTCATTATTATTCTGTAACTGAAGTTGAGTGTGCAAAGATAGCGTTTTCATTCTCGATGAAATGCTTGTCTGGGATGTCAATGGCAACATCATATTTTACACTATCTGTTATGAGTTTATCTACTGAAACAGCGACACACTTTAATAATGCATTGTCTGTCACATTATCTTTGCACTCATTGATAAAGTTCCAGTGTTGGTATTCTTTCTTGATGTCAATGACATCTGGGTCAGTACCAATTATGTCAGAATATACTCCATTTTGTACTTGGAAATCGCTGAAGGAATTTGTCCCTCATTTTAGTCCTTAAACTTTTTTAATCATTTCACACAAAGTAAGATAACAAAACCACTAAGACAGGGTGAAAGAACAGAACAAAAAAGGTGTGAGAACAATAACAGCAGAAGAATTAAGAAGACAGAAGATAATGATTGACATTGCATTTAATTGTTTGACTATTAACCTTGACTGGAAATCAAGAAGCCAGAAGAGATTTGACCTTGAGATTTTATAAATATGCAAAATAAATTCGGACGAGAAAAAGTGTCTAGCAGGACACAGTGAATCAACATTCCTAGCAGCACATCTAGTGTTTGATTCAATATAATCTTCCCACTTCAGCTGGAAAAGAGTTTGCAATGTTTGCCTTTTCCTTTTCGATGAAAACCTTGCCTAAGTTGTCAATAGTAGCATAACATTTTGCACAATCTATGCGTTTCTCTACTGAAGCAGACACACATTTTAGTAATGCATTGTAGTTTTCTTGTTACTATTCAAATAAAACATTGTGTAAATTTCGCTAATGCTCTGATTAATGTTATTTTACGCAGAGTCGTCATAGAATTTGATTTGTTTTATTGGTGTATGAGTGTATAAATATCTTTCTTGGGGAACGTGGCATCATCTGCATAGAACTACTTCGCAGGTAAATACTGTTGGCTTTATCTTTTATCTAAGAATTTAATTGTTTTTTTTTTTGCTGATCGCTTCCTTTATGATGATGGCGATGAAAAGTAAATTCGCCGCTGACGTGCAGGTTCAGGACCAAAACCTGCATCCTTATCCCGTCATCCATCTCCTATCACTGTTTGGCTTTGCAAGATTTGGTTGGAGATAAAAGAAAATCAGAATAGAAGAAACTGCCAATAACGTGAATTTGTTTAAGGCGGGATTCAACTTTCCAAGAAGAGACCAACACACTTGATTCCATGACCTTCCTCTGTGGTACATATGGAATGAGACATGCAGGATCCAGTTATGAAACTGCAGCGGACAGCCTCTCACTGTAATAATTTCGAGTGTCATCTTCTGTAGTATGTCTGCCATGCGTAGCCCTCTTCATCCACCAGTTTAACTGTTGAGATCTGTTGTAATCATCATTCCGCTTGTTCCAAAGTTTGGATCTTTGGGTTTGGTCTGGGTACTTGTCTTCGACCTTGCCGCAAACGGTGGTCCTACCAGGAGTTTAGAACTCCCGTCGGCATCTCTCAGATTCATTGGACCGCTTAAGCCTCTCCACCACGATAAGGAGCGACCATCAGAGGTACGCACATAGAAACATACACGCATAAAGTCACATATCTATTTTACACTGGATGTTGGAGTAATCATTTTGTCATCAAATGTACCACTTACTTTAGAAACCAAGCAATAAATAAGGAAATAATAAAAGTATAAAATTATCACCAAATATATCAGAACATTTTATATTATTTGGAATATAAATAATAGAAAAAATTGACTATTCTGATCTGAACCAATAGTAAAAAAGTAAACAAAACAAAATAATGTTACAACGCGAAACGCTATTCTTACAAATTTGGAAATACGTCCTCTTCTATAAAAATGTTATGTGACTACAATCAACAAATAAGAAAAGGATAAAATAATAAAATTATCGGCAAATGTTTGAAAATAAATGATACGTAAATAAATCGACAATACTGAACCAATAGTCAAAGATAAATACAACAAACATTACGAATCGAAATGCTTTGCCTCAATTTCGAAATTTACGAAAATTTAACAAATGCAATGTATTAAATGTTCTTAATATAATAATTCGTAATGATAATGGATATTCTTAATAAAGTAAACTTGCTAAAAGCGCATAAAAATAAAACAATCGATATATACCTCGAATAAATATGCATTTTAATAATTAAAGATTATAAATGCGTAATAATATAATAAAAATTATAATAAATAAAAAAAAATATTTCTCTCACTCTCTCTCCTTCTACCCAACTTCCTCTTTCACATCTCTTTCTCTCCGTCTGTCGCTGTCTCTCCCCTCCCCTCTCTCCGTATCTATCTATCTCCTTGTTTATCCCATCCCTAGCTCCCTCACCGCCATCACTCTCATTCTTTTTCCCTCTCTCTCACTCTCTCCAATTCTCTCCTTCCCATCTATCTCCATTTCTTTCCCTGTCCTCAGCTTCCTCCTCTCCATCTTTCGCTATCCCTAACTTTCCCCTCCAAATATCTGTTTTCTCCACATTGTCAACTCTTTCCTTTCCATCTCTCTCTCACTCTCTCCCGCTGCCCATCGCTCGCTCTCTACCCAACACTCTCCTTTCCATTTCTTTCTCTCCCTGTCCCAGTCTCTCCCCTTCCGTAGCTCACTCATCACTATCTCTCTCTTCCTCCTTCTCTCTCCCTCTCCAACTCTCTCCTTCCCATCTCTCTCTATCTCTTCTCTCCACATTTTCAACTCTTTCTTTTCCATTTGCCTTTCACTCTCTCCCTTTCTCTATCTCTTCCTCCGCCCTCCCTCTCTCTCCTCTATCTCCCTCTATCTCTCTCTCTCTCTCTTTCATTTGTAATCAGTGTTAATCCTTAATCAGAATAGATAAAGAATTGTCGAGACGTACTGGAATCGGTGTTTCGCAATTGGATTTTATTCATGTGCGCAGGCGCGGGGTTGTACAGTCAGAGATGTCGGGATAATATTTATCTCGATGACAGTAGCACTGAGTGGCAACAATGACCATCCGCAGAATCTGAATAGGTAATTCTGGAGCCAATAGCAAGAACATTAATTTTGAGCGTACATAAAACCAAGAATTCATTTTCTAAGATTTTATGAGTAAAAGGCAAATTCATATACACACATAGTTAGATAGATAGATAGATAGATACGAGAGACGTTCCAAAAATTCTATGCCTCACTCAGAAGGAGGCGCAGAAACAAGACAGTTTTTCACTATTTTTCAATATAGTCACTCAATGCACTTGATCTAACGATGCGTAAACGATGCTTAAGTATTGAAATGCCATCACGAAAGAAGGTGTGGTACTGGTCCTCCAGAAACTCCTCAACAGCACATACGATCCCATCATTGTTTACAAAATGGCGACCACGCAGGTGTGATTTGAGTTTACGAAACATGAAGAAGTCAGATGAAGCTAAGTCTAGTGAGTAAGAGGGATGGAGTGACAATTCTAAGTCACAGTTGAGTGCTTCATCTTCTACAACCTGAGTAGTGAGAATGAGCGTGTTATCCTGCAGCCTTCTTTTACGTTTCGACTTGATTGCTTCCTTTAGTTGTCTTAATACTGATACATAGTACTGTCCATTAATGCGTTTTCCCTTTTCCATGTCGTCTATCATGATTACGCCTTCAGAATCCAAAGATCAGAAGCCATCAATTTGCCAACAGATGTTGTCTGCTTGGAGAACCAGTGTATTTCCAAGTTTTTGATTTGAAACTTTGATTCAGGTTCGAATTTTGAACCCAGGTTTTAACTTGAGTTTTTAATCTGAGGTGGAAATTCTCAAATTCAGCCTGGAAGCGAGTCATATGTGTACTGGAAATGTCAACCCTCTTCATCTTCTACTCTGGTGTCGGCATTCTTGCGAACCATCTTGCAGACAGCTTACTCATCTCCAAGATCTCAATTAAAACCGTATGGACCGAACCAGTACTAATTCCTAAGGATTTAGCTATGTGCTGGACAGTAAGGTGTCTGTCATCCAAATCCATACGGTGAATGGCATCAACTTGTTCATCAGTGGTTGAAGCTTTAGAACGATCTGGCTGAGGGTCATCTGTGCTGTCCGTGCCCCGCTTAGATCCCATATCATAATTCTTCACGGTTTCACAGGAAGGAGATAGATAGATAGATAGATAGATAGATAGATAGATAGATAGATAGATAGATAGATATGAACAGATTGAGGCAGAAAGTTCAGGCTTGCTTGTTTTAAAATTCTAAGCAAATATGAATATCTTTCAAATGTAACACCAGATCAGATGTGGCAGTAATATGCGATGAACAGATGAATGGTTGACATAAAACGATTTAAGATAGATTCTGGAAAGAAAAAATGTCTACTCCGACATAGTGAACCAACTTTACTAGCAGTTAAATCAATATAACCATTTCACTTCATGTCAGCGAAAAATGTTAGCCCGAATAAGGCGCAACAAGTCACTATACTGGATGTTAGCATCAGCCATACTGATAGAAGTCAGAATGTAGTCTCTCGGATGATTGATCGAGAGCAATTTTGTTTCGGAGACGGTAAAAATTAACAAGCCATTCCGCGTCCCAGTTAACAATAGATTGAAGGTCATTTTTTGAACAGCTGCCAATTTAAACTTTATCGAACTTATGTTTTTATAGTAATGTTCGCCCAATAAAATTTCAAGAGTCACTCATGGTAGAAGGTTACTGTGTGGAGTTTCATCAGTGTAAAAAGATTAAGAATTGAAGATCAAGGGGCTATACAGGAAAGATAAAGTTTAACGTTAGCCTTGAAGATGTCAAGATAGTAGTGACCGGGAAAAGAACCTGTCGAGAGTCTCTTGCACAAAGCAGTAGTTACTTGGAAGAATCTGTTCTGATGTAACTTACTCCTTACTCATGGAATATGAAAGGAATGAAAATTACTTACCCTTGTACGTGACATGGCTAGTCTAGGCTGTAAAGGTCAGAGGTGGTTGTACTAAGGAATGTAGCTCGCCAGAACACATGCCGTGGAAGTAGCGATTGAGCAGCGAGAGTCTCGTAGCGTTCCGCCTGTGGGAAAGTGGTTTTACGGTGGAAAGTAATTCATTACCCACAAAGTTGCGTTGACCTGTGGGGACTGGATTATATTTTCTTGTCTCTCCGTAAACTTGCGTACTTTTCAGCGCTGTTCTGCTTGACCTAAATGTTTCTCATTGGTGGAAGACATCAACAGCAATTAATCTTTCATCTTCAAACGTAAGAGATGATAATTAGACCAAGAAATAGGATAAATGCAGATATATGAGATGACAGAATCGCCGCTTGATCGACATAAATAATGATTAAATAATTTACATAAAATATCATTTGACCGTTAAGTACGCAATCAACGAGATGAGTGTTTACGGCTACGTCTCTATTAACGGGAGAAACATTCGAATAACCGTAATATGCAAGAAACCCCTTCTAAACGAATACATTAACATAAAAGCACTAATTATTGAAAACTACTAATATATTCTATTACAGACCAAAGTTAGTTCAAATGAAACCTTTAACTACGATTCATCGCTAAGGATGCTGGGAAAAATGTTCGTTTCATTTTATTTTCCAGATAAAAATTTGATAGGCATAATCTATTTTTGTTTAAAGCGAAAGTGACCGCTTTTGGTTGGGTTGTCACTTCTCGGTATATACGAGGCTAGATCAATAAGTATGTAGCCCGCCCCAAGTTTTTATCTGAATTTTCATTTCAAAAGTTCAGCTAATTTAAGTTCGATCTATATAGTAAGTATTGACTACTGAATTAAGTACATTGTAAATCAAAGTCAGTATATTGCAAAATAAATATTTTGTTATAAAATATAAATAGGCTGCAGATCACACACACACACATACACACACACACACACACACACACATATATATATATATATATATATATATATATATATATATATATATATATATATATATATATATATATACACGAGGGTATGCTGAAAGGTTCATAGGATGACTATGTAGGAGCGATTCCAGAGCTGGGAAATCTTGCACGAATTAATTTCAAATCTTATTAATAACTGCACTGTTTCTTTCCAGGTCAACTGATATCTGACTGTTCAAAGAAGACAGTTCATCCTGTTGATCAAAAAGTTCATAGCAGTAAAACGTCATCATCACTGCGGTACCGGTTCCCATTCAATTATTTTTGTTATGTTGGGGAACAGATGATAGTCAAATAAGGAGAATAAAGAGGCTGATCAACCAATTCAAAGCCAGTTATGCAGTGTAACCATTGGAACTAAAATGTGCTGGAGCATTGCCCTGATGAAACAAAGCCCTTTCATCAGATTTCCTTGCGGTTGATTTTGATAGTCTTTCGTCACAGCCTCAGCAAGTTGTCATATTAGTCTCCATTGATGTTGTGGCCCTTTTAAAGATACTCAGTAAACACAATGCCTTCATCTTCCTGACGGATAAAACATTATTGGCATTCTTTGGAGCAACTGAGAAGAGGTGTTTCCACTGCATAGATTGTTTTGCACACAACAGTTATCCTAGGTTATGAAATGTTCAAGGCAAGCAGCCCACACTCGTATATATTTGATAGGATAAAGAACAAATACTAAACGCTTAAGAATTCAACTTTTATTAAAGCTTCACCAGGAAATTAAATATCAAATATTGAGAAATATTTTCATTTTTGTGTTACTTGCTTTTCATTGGTTAAGTAGACTTCACATGTATTTGTCTTGTTCGGTAACTTTTAATATAATGCATGTGCATCATAATGCTATGCCGAAATCGGTTGATAATTGTTATGGTCCCATATCCTTGCACCACGGTTATGGTCCAAGGAAGAACAACACGAACACAAGAGTAGTAAATAACAAAGATATATTACAACAGAAATATACGACAAGAAGTTGAAGGTGTTAGTATTAACTGTCAATCTGGTTTAGAGTGAACTAATGTCTTGACTCGTTAGGTCTCAACTCATCCCTCCCCTCTCTCTCACAGAGGTGCAGTATTTATAGAGTCAAGAAGAGTCCATTATCGTTATAGGTAAGTTTCCATAACACCCCCACTTCCAAAGCTTTTGCGTCGCAGGGGTCTGTAGTGTTTTTTTCTCTTTGGATTTATTATCAAAGGCTCTCTGACTTTTCTTTTCCTGGTCGATTTTCGTGGTTCAGACATTGTTTACGGCCTTTGCATATCGAATGTATCGAATATGGTATCCATCACTTCTTCTTCCTGAGGTGGACCGTTAGAATCATACAACACTCTTTCTTATTTGATTTGCATGTCTTTTATGTGAGAATTTCGAGCCCTGTATTGTGTAAACCATGTTCCCGATTCTTTTTTCAATTGTACCTTGCTCCCAGTAGGGTGTATTGTTTTTATACGCTTTGAAAAAAACTTTCTCTCCTGGGTAGAATTTTCTTTTTGGTACGTACGACATTGGTATTTGTTTTACTTGTTTTGTTAGCAATTTGTCAAATACTGATCTGATTTTCCGGGCGAACATCACTTCTGCGGGTGATAATGCCGATGGCGTAGCACTGTTTGGAGTAATTCGATATACTTGTAAAAATTGTTGCAATGCCTTTTCTGTAGTCACGTCATATGCTTTCCATAACGCTCTTTTGAGTGTGTCTACAAATCTCTCCACTTGCCCATTTGATATTGGGTGATTTGATATGTTTAACTTGAAAAGTTTCGCAAAATTCTTTAAAGTCCGCAGATGTGAATTGTGTCCCATTATCGGTGACTAAACAATCAACCACTCCGAAACGAGCAAACAGCTCGTGGAGGCAATTTATGATAGTTTCAGAAGTAGGTTTTCTGCAACGAAACACTTCTGGCCATTTACTATAACTGTCTACTATAATCAAATATTAGAAACCATCTATTGGACTTGCGAAGTCGACATGGATTCTTGACCACAGACGATCTGTCTCTGGCCAAGGCTTATGGATGATCGGCGGTGCTTTTGCTGTGAAGGAAGAACCCTTGCATTTTTCCACCATATGTGTAATGTCGTGATCCATGTTTTGCCAATATACGTAACTACGCATTAACGATTTCATTCTGTTCCTTCCTGGATGGCATATGTGGAAATCCTTTAGGATTCGTCTTTGTAGTGTTTTTGGAATTACTACCCTTTCGTTATATAGTAGCACATCGTCACATGACGAAAAACTGTCTGATACCTTTTTATTTTTTTTTCTGCAATTTTTGTTTTTGTTTCTTTTATGAATTCATCATTTATTGCTTCATTTCTTATCTCTTGTAGTGTGACGGGGAGATTTCGAACTGTACTACATAGTGATGTCCTGATATCTTCTTCATGTCGTAGGGCTGCGATTACGGAATCTCCCAAAGGCTCCGTTTTCTGAGGTATTAGTCTCAAGAGATCATCTGCATGTCCAATTTTATTCGTTGGCAGATATTAAATTTGAAATTGTAGTTCAGTAAAATTGTACCCCATCTTAGCAACCTATTTGCCGTGTAAATGGGTAGAACTTTCTTCGATCCAAATATTGTTAATAACGGCTTATGGTCCGTCTGTAAGGTAAAAAATCTCCCGTAAATATATCTATGAAATCTTGTAACTGCAAAAATAACCCCCAGCGATTCTTTTTCGATTTGTCAGTAAATTCTTTTCTGCTGATAGCAAGTTCTTGAAGCATGCGCGATGGGTTTTCGTGTTCCATCCGGCATTTTATGCAGTATACATGCCCCGACTCCATAGGCACTCGCGTCACTTGCAACTATTATATCTAATTTTGGGTCATAGTGAGCTAAAAATAGACCGCTGTTAGCGTCTTAATTATTTTGTCAAACATTTTCTGGCATTCATCTGTACACTCCCAAACTTTTTCCTTCTTCAACAGTTAGTTTACGGGTGCGCGTAATTTATGCATGTTTGGAATGAATTCTTGGTAATAATTCACTAAGCCTAAGAAGATTTGTAATTCGGCTATGTTTTTTGGAGCTGGCATTTTTTTATTGCCAACCCTAACCCTAACATAACCCTAACCTAACCCTAAACCTAACCCTTTCTGGATCTGGTCGCCTTCCTTCTTCATCGATGATATGGCCCAGATATTTCATTTCCTTCATAAAGAAATCGCATTTGTTTTCTTTTACCTTGAAACGATAGTTTTGTATTCTCCTGAAAACCCCTTGAACGTGTTCCCAGTGTTGTTCAATGTTTTTGCTATTTATCAGTATGTCATCCAGGTATGCAATCGTGAAATCAAGTACGCCTAGCATAGTATCCATTATTTGTTGAAATATTGCCGGCGCAACCTTAATCCCAAATGGTAATCTTTGGAACTTGTATAATCCTTTGCGTGCGTTTATGCACAATAATCTCGAGCTTTTCTCATCTACTGGTATTTGTAGGTACGCTTCGCTCAAGTTTCTTTTTGAGAAAAATTTTCCTCCATTTAATTTTGTGAAAACTTCTGGGCTGGGTAGAGAATAGTGGTAATCCTTTATCGTTGCGTTCAATCCCGTTGAGAAATCGGCGCATACTCGTATCTCACCCGATTTCTTTTTGACGTAAACCGTAGGTGCGGCCCATTGACTATATTCCGCTTTTGACAATATACCGATTTTTTCGAGTCTATCCAACTCATGATTTATTTTCCTTACTGAAGCAAAATGTACGTTCCTTTTCTTCTATAAGATAGGTTGTAAGTTTTCTTTAATTTCTATATTTGATGCCATATTTTTACACCTCGCGAGGCCGGCTGAAAATACTTCGGGGAAACTCTCTTTTAGATTCTCCTTTAATTTATCTGTCTCGGTCGATACACTTTTCACTTTTTGGCAGTACGTAGTTATTGGTAAATCCCAGAGGTCGAATTTCTGCATCCAGTCCGTTCCAAATAAATTTTCTGTGTTTCTTAGCACATACATTTTTAATTTTTTAGTCATTCCATTGAATGTCACATTTGTAATAACTTCTGCTTAAAATTTTATTTTTCTTCCAGTTACCGACCTAGCAATTTTATCGGCCCTCAACATGGTTGTTTTTTTCAATTTTCTCCATGTTTGTACGTTAATAATAGTTAAGTCCGACCCGGAATCCAGTTGTAGTCTGACTTTTCTGCTTAACATTTCTACTTGCACGTATTTTCGTATGCTTGTCTTGTCCGCTTGGTCAGTCCTAGTGACTCTTATTCTGCTTTTGCTTTCTTTCCTAGTCCAACAATGAGAACTTTTATGACCCACTTGAAGCGGTATGGACAATCTTTATACCAATGCAAAGTCCCACAGCGATAGCATGGACTGGGTGGTAGTTTTTTCTGATATTGACTTTTTGAAGTAGAAAAATTTGTTTTACCTCTTTTTGAGGAGGGAAAATTGGTTTGGTTTGTTTTTGAGGAGGGACAAAAACGTGTTTGTCGTTGTACTTTACGTGTGTGAGCGATGTCAGACTCTTCTATATCTTTCGAGTCCTTCTTTACGCTTATACATCTCTGACAGTCTTCAGTCAATTTTTGTAGCGTTAATTCTGGTTTACTCTCCAGTTTTGTAAGAATTCTGCGTCTGATCTCCGCGTCTTTAGTCGAAACCAGGCTTTGAACGTATATTAAACATTTAAAATTGTCCGGGCTGAGTTCAGATAACTTAAAGTCATCACAATGTTTGTTTACAATAGAAGCGAATGTTATATAGTCTTCGCTGTCCTTTTTTGTAAGATTCAGACATTTCCATCTTTTATGTAATAATGAGGTATTTGGGTTAAAAAGTTATGTTAACAGTTTTATGTCTTCCTTGAAGGTTAACTCATTTGTTTTCCTCGGTAGGATGTAGTCTACGAATTTAGTGTATTCGCATGGCCCTAATTTACTTAGTAGTAGACGTACTTTTCTCGCGTCTGACCAATTCCCGCAATCAAACTCATAAATCTTCGTACCTTCTGAAGTAAGCTGCGAAGGTTTTGTCTTCGTCTGATGCATACGTGAAGTCTTCGATAGAGCTCCATATAGCATTTTGCGAGATAAAGGTTTCATTCTCGGAATTTTGCCTTTACCCGTAGCAATAATTCTTCTACTTCAAGATGCTTCTGTTCGTTTTCTGTTGCTGCTCAAATTGTATTTTGATGAGTTGCAATATGGTTGCCTTAAATTGTTCCCTATTAACCGTAATTATGTGTAAGTATTTTTCTTTTAGTTTAGACTTCAGGTCTTTATTACTACTGTAAAGTTGGTGTCCAAAAAGAACATTTTCTCTTTTTTTTATGTTCGCGTATAACTTGTTTTTTTGTTCTTACTACCTACGTCGCCTCTGTTACAGACAACCGATAGTAAAAGATATTTTGTAGATTCTCCGCGTAGAACTTGCTTCTTGAGCATTTTTTGTTTTTGTTTCTCCGAGTAGAATTTGTTTCTTCAGTCCTCGTCGCCACTGTTATGGTTC
>OZ038498.1:7500-142500 GCA_964036315.1 Acanthosepion esculentum | reverse complement strand
AGAAAGAAGGTCTTCGAGTAGAACTTACTTGTCACCAATGAAATACGGAGGAATGAGGGTAATTCTCTGCAATGTGGGTTGCATGGCGGGTCCTAGCCGTGAAGGTTAGAACTGATGGAACTATGGAATGTAATTCGTCTGAACACTTTCCATGGAAATAGCGATAGAACAGAGAGAAGCTTACAATATTTCGTCTCTGGGAAAGAGGTTGTACCCTTATATGGAAGCAGTACTCCATTTTCGGCTTGATTTTGCTCTTGTAAAGGTTGAGGATAAAAAGGAATTGTCAATTACTTTCTGGAGCGATACAGATAACTGATCTTTTTTCCAGCATCTTTAGCGATGGATTGTATGTACGAGTTCCACTTGACGTCTCGGTGGAGTTTAAGTCTCAATAAGTCTCAATAAGCGCTCAAGGGTCGGAGCTCCCTGAGGGAATATTCGTCCATCGCGAGTAGTGAAATATGTAGTTTTGTTTGGGAGGGGGGCATTGAATGTGACCAGCCTGTTTTCCTCCCACTGAACTGTTAGAGCTAGGTCATACAAGAGATCAACTGCCAGTCTCTAGCAGTATAGAGTTTTAGAGGTGCACCCATATACCGTATCACCAGAAGAGCGAAGTATGCACTTAGGCAGATCATTTATGTAAAGTAGAAGAGTGTTGGGTCACGGAGGATTGTCCGTTAACAACTACCTTCAGGGACTTACCCTTTAGAAAGTTCTTTATAATTGATGGCTCTTCCAGTGATTCCATAACTAAAGAGCTTGTAAAGTAATCTTTTATGCCACAACAAAGTTTTTGAAATATCTAATGCGATCATCCTTCAGATACATTTTTGTCTATTCCCGCATTGATTATGTGAGTACTTTCAGTTAGGATATAAGCAGTCGACCGGGCCGATCGAAACTCGTACAGTTTGTCGCTCAAGTTGTTCCTAGTGAGATGATCAACAATCTTCTTGTTGATTATAGTGTCAAATGGTTTGTTAATGAGAGTGAGGTGACTGATTGGTCTATACTGTGAGGAGGATGAGCTTTCACACACATTCTTGAAAACAGGGCATACACTTGACACCTTCCACAGATTTGAGAAGGGTTTCTCATTCAGGTAGCGGTTATATCGTTTCACTAAGATCGGGTTAACCTCGGGTTAATATTCTTAAGGACAACCACTGGGATTTTGTCTGGACCAGTAGCTTTCTTAATGTAAAGAAAATTGATAAGCCTTGACCTTAAATATTGATAAGCCTTTCAACATCACAGGGACATTAGATATAAATCACCGAATTCATATGATGGCGTTGGGGTTATAACATCTAAATAGGTTTGTAAAAGTGTTTCACTTCCCAGCTTTTGTTGAAATACTGAAAGAAAGGTGAGAATGACTTACAGGCTTGTTAACTATGACACTGTGGCAAGCATCATTGATAGATAAATGTTAACAGATAATTCTGAACACATCTAAATAGAGATGGACAGAGTGTTATAGATGAAGAGAATTAAGATAGCTCATTAGTGTCAGAAATTCCGATAAATATTTATCTGGGCCTCTGAACGTGATGAGCCTTCATACTCGAAACGCTGGAGTTCGACAGTAAGATAAGTTCTTTGGACATTTATTAATCAATATATAGGCTGTCGTTCTAGTAATCTATTGATTACCTTCTTTAACAATATTCTACTGGCCTTAAAATGATAAAATAAATCCTTATAGATATTTACGTATTTTAATGGGTAACATTGAGTTATAGCTATTAAAAGGGATAGATAGTTAGGCAGACAGACATGAACTCAGATGTAGTTGTCGTTCCTTATACAACAACCATATATATATATATATATATATATATATATATATATATATATATATATGGTTGTTGTATAAGGAACGAAGATTGTATATATATATATATATATATATATATATATATATATATACATATATATATCTGTTCGATTCTCTTAAGCAATCTCTTAAACAACTACACAACTACATCCTCTCAGAAGATTAATATTTGCATATAACTGTTTCCTGAGGAAATCTAATTGTAAAAGACGTCTGATAATTCAAGCACTTTGCAGAAAGTGCTTTGAGCTAATTTTGAATCTCACACTATTTTAAATGTCAAAAACCTGTTCCGGGTTATTACAAAATTGCGCGTGCATGCTGGAAATCACATCACAAATGAAGAAGGCACTTGAGGCAAAAGAAATATGATTTTGCAGAAAGATGCTGAGAATGTCATGGATTGAACATTTGAGTAACAAGGAAGTTTTAAAAAATGGAAACAAAAAAGACACTCATACTTAGAGAAAACGGAAACTTTTAGGGAATATTAGGAAGGAGAATTCTTGCTATTTTCACCCCGCAGGCCTTAGAATTAATACCACTTCTAGACAACACAGCATAGGACATAAACGAAACCCTTGAAAACGGCTAATGAACTAGCCGAAGGGGTTAGGGTTATTGTCCTTCGTCATATTCAATTAAACATGTCTAAAAGAAAGATGTATATATATATATATATATATATATATATATATATATATATATATATATATATATATATATATATATATATATATATATATATATATATTCATACATGTTTCATTAAATAATATAGACAAGTGTTGTCTATTTATTTTATGTATATTCTGTTCATATCGTCTGATAAGCTTAATAACATTATCATTAAACAAAGAAAGAAAATCACAATATTGATACATATTTTTTAATCCAATCTAAGCTTTCGGCTTATATAAGCCATTATCAAAGATGACAATTAGAGTACAATATATTAAGCAATACACGGACGAGAAAACGTGACGATCCATGATATATATATGAAGTGGGATCAAATAAAGATAGGAATTCGACAGAATCGTAGGATAAAGAACAAATATGTTTAACATTTCACTTTTACTAAAGCTTTATCAGAGAATGGGATATGGAGAAGGAAGACACAATGTCATAATTCTTGTTTGTCTGTGTGAGATTTGGATGATAATGTATATTCGTGCATGCGTGTGTGCGTGCGTGCGTGCGTGACGTAGTAGAAGTAGTAGTAGGCATTGCTTACGTTTGGTGGCGACAACACTGGTTGTGGTAGATAAACATAAGTTAGATTCTTAAAATATGGTTTTAATGAAGGTTGGTCAGTTAATATAGTATGTTAGATGTATATTTATACTTCGTAATTCTTTTTATCAGAACACCTTCGAAGTATTTTCGTTCTATTTTTATTAAGATGGCATTTGTAATATTAAAGTTAGACTTGTCCTCTGTATATTACAACTAAGTTTAAATGGTTAATCCAACGTATTTCCCTCTTATATTTACAGATGCGGGCTCTTAGACTCCGAAACGTCTCTCCAATGTCATGCCGATCCAGCAAGGCTGAATATTGCCTTTGAACGAAATCTTTCCCGTCATAGACTCTCGAAATTTATTATCTCTCAGTTTTGTATCCAAATGTAAACAAAGCAATTTATAAAGAAGTAATGGATTTTTATTTAATAATCCGACAGATTTTATCACTCTGTACGTTATCTTTGTTACATACTCATATTTGCTTGTTCGGCAAATATCCTTCGATATAGGCACGTCGGAACTAAGGACGGTTCCCTCTGATCACAGGGTGGCATGTTCGAATTCTGCCGGAGATAGCATATTTTCCTTTAATAAGATTTCTCAGGCTGTTAGACGAAAATAAATAAATATATTGTTTCATAAAAAGAGCGTCTACTTAAACACGGGTATCCACTAAAAATAACGTTTAAAAAGATAAAAAATCTGTCAGATTAATAAAGAAAAATCCATTACTTCTTTATATATATTCCGTCCTCTGTGGGATTTTATCAAGGCAAATGCCAAGATTCTCTTTTGTAACAAATATTTATATAATTTACAAGAGAAATAATTTTATTGGTTTTTCAAAATTTATAAATCTGCGCCCCGGATTTTTTTACAATATCTCCACTCATGAATAAATTACTACTTTCCCAAGCCAACATACATGGCCACAAAAATGTTAAAAAATTAAAAGAAAACAGTTAAACCGATGATCTCATGTTATTCAAAATATATAAAACATAAACTAATCCAAAACTAAATTAATTGAAATACTAATGTACATCACTTACTTTCGTTTAATAGACATTGAATTGTATCACTTAGTTTCGCTCATAGGTTGTTTGACGTGTCTGATGAAAATTTATGAGCGTTTCTAAATTCAAAAATTGTTTTTAAAAATGTTTTTTTCTTTTATATAAATACTTGTTACAAAATAAAATCCTTGCATTTGCCATGATAAAGTCCCACAGAAGGCGAAATGCGTCGGCTAAGATAAGTCTTCTTTTTGTCTTTATTCATATTGTCCTTTTACCGATATACTCTATCTTACACTTACACTTACACTTACACACACACATATATATATAGAGAGAGAGAGGGGGGAGAAGGAGAGAGGGAGAGAGAGATGAAGAGAGAAAGAGAGGGAGATTATACTCTTGAAACAAGAGGAAAATTCCATTGATAGATAATGTCTATAGATGTCCCTGAGCACATTCGTTCTTGATTCGTTGTCTTT
This sequence comes from Acanthosepion esculentum, assembly GCA_964036315.1. Taxonomy (NCBI): domain Eukaryota; kingdom Metazoa; phylum Mollusca; class Cephalopoda; order Sepiida; family Sepiidae; genus Acanthosepion; species Acanthosepion esculentum. The sequence continues at coordinate 137,908 of OZ038498.1, read as the reverse complement.
ATCAGGATCAACTTTGTTAATAACACTTTTTCACATTCGTGCTCTGATTCCATTACCGATTCTGAAGGTCCACGCCGACTTTAATTTCATTTCAGAGACCACTGGGCGACATTTGAGCTTCGAATATTTTTATCGTCTGTCATTCAGAAATATCTTCAAAGACATTCGGAGGAGATATATTACCTTTGCTGCGGAATATTTCGAAAAGGTGGAGTTGGAAAAAATGTTTAGTTTCGGCGATGTAAATGAAGTTTCTAGGCTACTGGTCTCATATATATGCCATGATCTACAGAAGCCATTCTCAACAGAATGTCATTATTATTCAAACGGTTTATTACTAGATTTGAATTAGGTTCATTCAATCTACCTAAAGTACACACGCAACCATTTTCACATTACTACTTTTTCTTTTAAATATCTTCTTACTTTCTTTCTTTATTTCTTTCATTCTTTTTTCTTTCTTTCTTTTTCAGAAATCTTCCTTTCTCCTTCCTTTTCATATCTCTTTCTTTCTTTTTCTCATCTTTTTCCTTCTTTCTACATCGTAACAACTCTATCTTTCTGTCCTACATTCTCCTTTCTTTTTGTTCTCTTGATTTTCGTTTGTTCTCTTTGTTTAGCTTCTTCCCTTGTCTTCTCACTACTTACCTATCACTGCCAATGTACTTCTCTGTCTTTCCACCTCTTCTCCTTCTTTAATTCTCTCTCTTCAACTCTATCTCTTTTTCGCTCTCATTTTCACTTCCATCACATCTTCTTTATTTCTCACCTAATATTTATCTGTAACTCTCAATGTTCTTCCCTCTCTCTGTCTTTCCACGATTTCTTCCTCCTTCCCTCTCTTCTTCATCTCGCCCTTTCTCTGTTTCTCTCTCTTTCTAATCCTCTCACATAACTATTTATGTAACTCTATATCTCTCTCCATCATTTCACCTTATCCTTCCCCATTTATCTATATTTTCATCTCTTCTCTCCACTTCTTTCTCCCGCTCCTTCTCATAATATAAACTCTGAATTAAATAAATATCGATACAAGCAAACATATATGCGTGTGATCACGCGCATATATAAATTTGCAAATAAATATTTAATTTAATTTTGATTGTTATCAAAACAATGCTCAATGTCGTAATACAGAGCTATAAAGAAGCTTTATAGAATTTTTGGTAATAATAACGATCGTAACTAACGATTTCATCACCATTATAAGTACATGAAGATTGTACTGAACATGAAACTCCGTGTCGCACTTTCGACGTATGGTAATATATATATATATATATATATATATATATATATATATATATATATATATATATATATATATATATATATATATATGAAGAAATATAGTTTTATGGTGTGTTATATTTACGGGATAAAATGCTCTATATCAGACAGAGCGTATGTAAAAATAAATATAAAAGTGAACATTGATGTCAACACTCATAGGCGACAGGTTGTTTCATGCTAGACGCAATCGTCAGGCCGCGAGTGTTGGATTTTTCCTCGACTTTTTATATATATATGGGTCAGTGGTGCATTGCAGGTAATCCATGTCAGATTTTTGGATTGATTGTTAAAGTCTATTCTAATGGTTATTTTGGCAGGATTGGTTTGTTGATTTGTTTACTGTTTACTTTATTTATTTATTCGGATTGATTATATTTACTTGTATTTTATGTATTTATTTTCTATTTATATTTATTCTATTTCGTCTATTCTAACGGGACTGGTTTGTTAATTTGTTTATTATTTGCATGGGTTAATTGATTTTACTTGTTTTTTTATATTATTTTGTTTATTTTTGTTTATTCTTTTCAGTTTTCGATTTTTAAGTAACTTAGTAAAAAATTGTTTTCGTGTCTGCATTTTGAGATGAGTTCAGATTGTTTATTTAGTAATTTGTTTTGGTCTGGGAAGGTAATAATAGCTATTTTTCCTCAAAGCAATGTTTGCAGGTTTTGGATTGATTGTTTTAGGCTTTTTCTTATTTTTCATGATATTTTTTTCGTGATTTGCGTTTTGTTTTTTAATTTCCCAGATATACTTAGAAAGCATTGTGCTGTTCGCGTATTAACTATTTGTGAAAGATGTTTTGTGTACATAATTTATTTGTTTTCAGGGTCCTTCAGTTACTCGTATGAATACTTTTTCTTCATTATCTGGTGATTTTACCGTGGCTTGGTATATTAATTTAAATTGTAAGCAAATACTGTTTAAGGGACATTCATTCTTTATTCTACAGATACACGTGGGTTTAATTTGTTCGGGTGGTTTGCTGATAGTTTTGCTGTTGTGATTTTGATTATTTGTGCCATGTTTTCTGTGCAACTGTAACTGATTTTTACACTGTTTTTATTGAATATTTTGTGTAGAGTGCTTGATTCCGCGAAGTGTTTGTTTAAATGTTTGAAGAATATTTTTCCTACGTTTGCTTTTACGATTTTGCTGTACGGTGGTTTGAACCATATGATATTTCTCTTCCTGTTGTGAGTATGTGAGTGTTGCCGGGAATCCACTAACTTTTTTTGAAAATTATTACAGTTTTTTTTTAATTATCACCGTATTACCAACAAAACATATGCAAATGGCATAGTTTTAAGAGCAAAGACAGAAATGAAATTTACAAGAACTCCTACAAAAGGTATTGAAGAAAAGCTAGAAGAAAGAGCTAAACATCAATTGCAAGAAAATGGATGTTTGGTTGTCAACAAAAGGAAGAACTCAATATAAAAATAATAAATTGGAGATACCAAAATCAAACGGGTACAACAATTTAAATATCCGGGAAGTGTTTTAACAGAGGGCAGAAAATGCGACATTGAAATCCGAAGGAGCATTGGGATAGCAAAAGGTGCCTTCTAAAAAATAAGCAAAGATTAAGAAATTGAAAAAGTTCGTTAGAAACAAAGAAAAGAGTACTGGACTGTTATGTAATACCAATTCTCCTATATGACAGTGAATGCTGGACATGATTTAGGAGAGATAACATAAAGACAAAATTTATTAAGAGCTATAACTGTACAAAGCCATGATTGCCTAAAGAAGAAGTGTAATGTTTCAATTTGCAGAGTCATTTTTTTTTTATAATTTTCACTGCGTGTATTTAACAGACATGTACGATTTAATGTAAAATTAGTGTAACAGTATATATTGTGAATGCAATAGTCGCCTTGTATGTTAGTGTGTAAGAAATATTTAAACTCGAATTTAAGCAACGTCGAGCCCAGCCCATTGTTTATATTTGGGACCAATTGCGGACACCGGATAATGTAAGCAACCTGAAATGTTTCGGTTTTAAGTAACTCATATACGGCTGATTAGACGTAAAACCACAAATCAATTACGCATTAGTTTTATATATTTTTATTCTGTTTGAAGAGAATTCAATCGGTGCAGCATTCACTTTTCAAAGGAATGATTTCGAAGCGACGACAACTACCCCTGTCGACGACAAACAACTTCAAACAATCGAGAGAAGATATTAGAGATCTGTTTCCGCTCAATAATACGATATTTGCAATATCTTATGAAAGATTTATCCCATCAATAGCCAATGACTGCCAACACTTACTCGTTTGCCGAAGGCCATCGACGACGTACACCAATGTAAATAAATTCTGTACGCACACATCAGATCTAATACTGAGTCCTGGCGGGCAAGTGAAATCCAGTCTCCTGTGTAATAGGCGGTAATACTATCGAAGACTGTAACTCTTTGGTTTAAACTTTATTGTTTGTGGATTGTCCATGGAGAAAGTTCGCATGCATTTCTCTATTAACATTAGTTATAGAAATACAATGTTAACACGCATGTAAACTGTAGTTTTTCTCATAAAATACAAACGCCCAGATACAGACAAACATATGCATCTATGAAAAGAAAGGAAGAAGGAGATATGAAAAAGGAAGGAAGATTTCTGAAAAAGAAAGAAAGAAAATGAGAAAACGTAAAAGAGAAAGAAAGAAAGAAAGAAAGAACGTGAGTAAAGAAAAAAAATGATAAAATGGTTGCGTTTCAGCTTATGGAAGGGAGGAAGAAAATAAGGAAGGAACGAAGGAACGAACGAAAACCCATTTAAAAGAAAAAGACATGCAAAAATGGTTCCGTTTTTATTTCACGTTGGAAGGAAGGGAGAGATATGAAAAAGAAAGAAAGAAAACAAAAGAGAGATATAAAGAAAGAAAGAAAGGTGTGAATAGATGTTTTTTTTTTAATTTCTGAAACTTGATACATATTTTTTCAGATTATGAATTATATATTAACGATAACCAATTTTAAAATTTTTTTCTACTATATTTTTTCGACGTTTTATTTTTTTTCTGGACACATATTTTGATGGTTTTTATTTTTGTTCATATAAGATTTCCAAAACTTTATTTTTCTTGCTTGTGACTAGTTTACCCGTACCTCCGAAGAATAGTGTTCTAATTTAAAGTAAAATTTGTATTTTCTGCTTGAATAATCTAAAATTTTATCGATAAAATTAACTCTGTTGTTGCATATCAGAAATATTTCTGCTTTTTGAATCATTAAAAGTAAAAAAGGAACAACAAAAAAGATCTAACATGACACATATCGCCAAAAAACGACGGCCATTTTAAATAATTTTGTAATTACATTAGAAATATTTTCTACATGAGTAATCTTAAATTTCTATCGATAAAATTAACTCCATTGTCGCATGCAAGAAAGAATTCTGCTTTTTAAATAATTAAAAATTAAAAAAATATATATATTTAAAAGTAAATCTAACGCGAGATAAAAGAAAGAAAAAAGAAAGAAAGAAATTAGCAATCTCTTCTCACGACTTGTTCGAAGCGTGTTCGTTTATTGACATCGTGTAAAGGCTTCTTTTACCAAAACACCGGAATACTGCATATGTGGAGATCGATGTGGTGTGACTGATAATTATATATGAAGTCACATCGGCTTTTATTTAGACTAGATTAGGATTAAGCTGATTTTGACTAAAAATTATTTTTAAATTCTAAATTAAATTTTAAATTAATTTTATAAATTTGATTTATTTTTAATCGATTTGTATTGATTTTTGATCGATTTTTGGTGACAGTGGGTTCTTCTTAAGATGAGAGTGTAAAATATTTTTTTCGTTGTCTTCCGTTATCTTTAATTTTCATTTTTTTTTCTTTTAGATTAAAAAGAAATGTTTGCATTTTATTGTTTTTGCTTTGGTTTTTTACCAGTTTTTTTACATTTTTCTTTATTTTTTTCTTTTAATTACATTTTATCTCCAAAACATGATAGATTTGCATGTAAGAAGTTGTCCGGTATACATCTCTGAAGAAGGAGAATAAAAACAATCTATATGAAATCAGACTCGTGTCCCTCCGACGTGTTGTAATGGTTAGCATGCTTATCTTATAAAACAATTGCAAATAAGTAGTGAGTTCGATCCTCTTAGGTCCCCATACTTTCGGCCTTGTGCCACATCTAAGTCACGCTTAAAAAATTTGCTCTTCAATGTGGTTTAATGTTTAGCATTTTTTATCATTTTACCCCAAGCAAGGCGACAATATCACTACAACACAGGGCGACAAGAAGTAAAAGTGAAAGATAATGTGAAGACTGTGAATGGGGAGGATTGAGGAAAGGAAAAAAGTAACAGGCTTCAAGAAGACAAAAGATGGCGATAGACGTTGCATTCAAAATGTTTTAAGATTGTAGTTTTCATGGAAACAAGTAATCGGAAGGGAGTTCCACAGATAGGAAATATGAGAAAAGAAACTGCTAGAGTAGAAGTGGCGGCTACTTCTAACTAGTTCAAAAGTAAAACGGTGAAACCTATTTGCCATTCTTGTCGCGCGCTTAAATTCTTGTAGTCTGTGCACCCGTTAAAACAGCTCGTCAGAACAGTTGTCATGAAAATATTTGTAGAAAAGACAGAGGGAGGCCATGTCACATCGGTGAGAAAGTGACTAAAGTCGGATACCTTGTCAGAATCGATTAGATGACAGACCATTCTTTGGATGTTGTAGCTTGTCTTGCTAGATCAATTACGACTGAGTTCGATCTTCACTTGGTCCCCCATTCTTTGGGCATTGTGTCACATCTGGGCTACGCTTAGATGGAGTAGCAGCAGTAGTGGTAGTAGTAATTTTGGTGATTTTATTGGATGTACTCATCGGCTTGTGAATACCACTGAATGTCTTTTAACACATTACATCGCTTTTACATTTACCTTTTATGCTTAAGACTACATCACGTTGAAATACCGGTTCTTCTATGATCACCGAAGTCAACGTCAAGCCTGCTCAGTACGTATACAGGTGACGTTTCGCAACACCAAGTGTTATAAGATTGGATGTGCCGGTGTTGTAATGGATAATAGCTCGGAAGTGTCAATCAGAGAGGTGAGTTTCAATTCCCGGTGGGTTCGTTATTTTCACTTTAATTAGTAAGACTACGATCACTAAACAATTATTATCGCAAAATAAAAATTATTTGAATTTAAGAAAAATATTTTTTCTTTTTAACTAACCTGAAATGGGTTGATAATCCGAAAAAAATGAATGAAAAAATCATCTTTGATATGCCATATCCTTTCAGGAAAGTGAGGCTCTCCACAACTGCTTATCCCTTGTAGCACGGAATAATGTTTGTCCCGTTAGTATCTCTCCCATTACCTGTTCTGCTATCCATTTACGTGGTTCTCCACAACTTCATATCCTTTGTAACTCAGAACAATGTCTCTCCACTTACTATTTCTCGCAATCCATGTTCTGCTATTCATTTACATAGATCGCCACATAATCCTATCCTTTTTTAGCTCAGAGCAATCTCTGCTTCTTTACTATCTCTCCCATTCCCTATTCTACTATCCACTTGCATTGCTCTCCACAACTTCCCGTCCTTTGTAGCTCAGAGCTATATCTGTCCTCTTACCATCTCTCCCATTCCCTGTCCTACTATCAATTTACTCTTGCCTTTGTTGACCTCAACATATCTTGTGAGTGCAAAATTCTCCAAGCCCTCTGTCCTTATTCGTCTTAGAAATTTCAACCGTCTCATTCTGATTGTAATTATGACAACTTTTTTGTTCCCATTTCCTTTAAAGCGTACAAGCTGATCGCATGTTCCCTCCATGGTAACCTCAGTATCCTTCTGTAGAACCACATCTATTTCCTCGAGTCTCCTCTTTATCTTTTGCAGAAATAGTCAAACATTCACTGGCTTATTGGAGTAGTGATATTACATAGAAGTTGAGTGTTTTCCTGTGAAAATTATTTTATATCTTACTGTATCCTTAAAACATATTTTTGTTTTGAAATTCTTCGATTCTTTGAAGTTATTGGAAGATATCTTTCATTATTCCAAAACATCTGTAATTGTTTAAATTAGATTATATTTCAAAAATATTTCTTAATATATTGCAACAGTTTTATTTATTATGAACAAATTATTAAAAAAAAATATTTTTCGTGAAAATTATTTTATGAACTGAAAGTTTATTAAAATTAAATATATTTTGCTGTTTTCTGAATAATTCTTTCTGTTGAATTTTGACGGAAGTCTGCAAGCATCGTGATTGGTTTGCGGTTTGTGGGTATTAAATAAATTTGCCCCCTTGCTTGTTGTTTGTTTTCGTTTTCTTTTTGTTTTTTAATTATTTAATATTTTCTCATTGAATAAAATTGTTTTCAATTGCTTTAGCTTCTTTTCTTTTCTTTTTTTTGCATTTGCCACGCTGATTTTTGCGTATAGGAAAATACTCTAGTTTGAGCGAGCTAACTTTGGTACGGAGACATACCATTCCGAAAAATTCATTGAAAATCAGTCTCAGGAGTAATAGTTTGTGAGATAAACCTCCAGAGATATATCACTAAATAAAAAAATTGAGTAAATGCTCACTTTTTTTCAATAGCAACAAATAAGATTCAAAGCCGAATGTGTGTATCCTTTTCAATGACAAACGTAAATACACACAAACACACACTCGCACACACAAACATTTTGAACTGTAGTATATATATATTTATATATATATATATATATATATATATATATATATATATATATATATATATATATACTTCTTTTGAACACACACACACACACATATATATATATACATACATATATATATATAAAATTGATGCATGTTAATTTCTTGCTTGTTGAAAATCCTCTTCTATATTTTCAGGCTTTAAAAACTCAGTCGAACCGTTTGATCCTTCTAACTATCGGCATATTAGCTTTCTACCGTTTTTGGCTGTGTACTTGAGGCTCTAATCAACTCTGAATTGGTTAATCACCTCACATCGCAGGTCTTCTTTCAGATAATCAATATGGCTTCTGCTTATCTAGGTCAACTGTTGATGCGTTAGTGGTCATTGCTGACAGAGTCTATCAAGCTTTACATAAGAATGGTGAAGCTAGAGTTTGGCATGCTGATCTCGAACATGTTTCGATCTTCACTTGTGCCCCATACTTTCATCCATGTGCCATATCTAAGCTTCGCTTAAAAAAAGGTATCTTTAACGTGATGAAATGTTTAGCAAGCTTATCAATTCACTCCAAGCAAGGCAACTATATTAAAAGATATACTTGGGATCGAAGAGATTGCTGCTCCGTACTTGGTGGGAGACTGGTACGTCTGTGTTGCGCTTCAGAAACCTCCAATTCGTATTTGCCAGATACGATGTCGGGATGAGTAGGTGAGCGAGGAATTGATAGGAGGAAGAATTGGCATTCCTGAAGTTGCCCCAAGTATCACCTACCTACCTACCTACCTACCTACCTACCTACCTACCTACCCACCCGTTCGAGCAGAAAATATCCAGAATATATATGTGCGTGTATGTGTGTGTGTGCGTGCGTGTGTGTATGTGTGACCAACAAGCTTTATTCTTAATCCATTGAGATTATGACGATACACAGGAATGATACTTTTACTTTTTTCATAACTAATTTCCCTTGATTATGCAATAGAAAAAGTTTATTAGATCAAGTAAGTGTAATATTATCCAGATATTTCAGAAGCGCCGCTACCAATTATATGAGCGGCTAGCCATTTATATATATATATATATATATATATATATATATATATATATATATATATATATATATATATATATAAAGAAATATAGTCTTAAGATGTGCTATATTTATGGGAATAAAGTGCTCAATATCAGAGATAGAGCGTGTGTAAATATAAAAGTGAACATAGAAGTCAACACATAGAGGCGACAGTCTGTTCCATGCTAGATGCAATCGTCAGGCCACAGAAAATGGCACCATACAAACCATACAGAAAACTCAATGATAAACCACTCTATATACACACATCTTCCAACAACCCGCCTTCTATAATCAAATAGATACCAATATCGATTAACCGCAGGCTTTCCGACAATTCCTAAAATTAATCCATATTTAACAAAGCTAAGAAAGAATACGAAACAGCCCTTAAAGCAACACTCACATACTCACCACAGAATACAAAAAAGGCCAACAGGAAAAGAAATATCATATGGTTCAACCCACCGTACAGCAAAAACGTAAAAACAAACGTAGGAAAAATATTCTTCAAACTTTTACACAAACACTTCCCGGAATCAAGCACCGTACACAAAATATTCAACAAAAACAAGGTAAAAATCAGCTACCGTTGCACCGAGAACATGGCACAAATAATAAAAAAGCACAACAGGAAAATTATCAACAAACCACGCGAACGAATTAAACCCACGTGCAACTGCAGAATAAAGAATGAATGTCCCTTAAACGGTAATATGTCCCTTAAACGGTAATTGTTTACAAAACAACGTAATATACCAAGCCACGATAAAATCACCAGATAATGAAGAAAAAATATACATTGGAGTAACTGAAGGACCCTGGAAACAAAGAAATTATGTACACAAAACATCTTTCACAAATAGTAAATATGCGAACAGCCCAATGCTTTCTAAGTATATCTGGGAAATTAAAAACAAAACGCACACCACACCAAAAATATCTTGGAAAATAAGGAAAAAATCATCAGCCTGCAACAACCAATCATAAATTTGCAAACTTTGCTTGGAGGAAAAAATAACTATCATTACCTTCCCAGGCCAAAATAAATTATTAAATAAAAGATCCGAGCTCATCTCAAAATGCAGACATGAAAACAAATTTTTACTACGTTTCTTAAAAATCGAAAACGGAAAAAATAAATAAATAAGCAAAATAACAATAAAATAAGCAAAATAAATGAATCCAAAAAAATTACCAAATCACACCTGTAAGAATAGACGAAATAGAATAAAAAATATGAAACAAAATCAATAAATAAAGTAAATAATAAACAATTTAGCAAATTATTATGGCCAAAGTATTTGTTAGACTATAAAAATCAAACCAAAAATCGGACGAAAAAGTAACTATAACTGTTATATAACGATAAAAAAATGAATAAAAATAAAAAGTAATATACTACGTTACTTAAAAATCGAAAACCAAAAAAAGAAAATATACAGTGTAACAAATAAATAATAACAAGTAAACTACATTGATCTAAATACATCCAAATAAACTAACAACCGATACCGATAAACTAGCCGTTAGAAAAAATAAATAAAGATAATCAATCCAAATAAATACATGAAGTAATAAACAAATTAAAAACTGTTCCGGCCAAAATAATAGTTACAACAAACTACAACAATCAACCCCCAAACTGAACAAATAGCTTTAATTATCTTCCCAAACAAAACAAAACTATTAAATAAGCTATATAAACAAATTTTTACTACGTTGCTAAAAACACCGATCAAAATAATAATAAATAAATATATATATAAGATAAGAAATAAAAATAAAAATAAAAAATAAAAAATAAAAATAAATAAAAACAAGCAAAATAATTTAACCCAAATAGATAAATAAACGACTTCCGGTAAAATAACCGCCAAAATAGACAACCCACAATGCCCCACTGACCCGTATATATAAATAGCCGAGAAAAATAACAGCACTCGTGGCCTGATGCTTGCATCTAGCATGAAACAGACTGTCTCCTCTAAGTGTTGACTTCTATGTTCACTTTTATATATATATATATGTGTGTGTGTGTGTGTGTGTGTGTGTGTGTGTGTGTGTGTGTGTGTGTTTAGGCAGCATATTTTCATAATGGGTTAAGTTGTCTGTGAGTATGTATATGTGTTTCTGTGAATGGAAAACATTTCAGCTCTTCGGTTATTTTTACTGGTTATGCAGCGTTCTAGATTTCAAAGTTCAAATTTCACATGTCATTTTTTTGTATAAGGGAAGTAATTGTTTTTACTCATACGTATATAATTTTTTTAATTTTATTTATTTAGTTTTTTCTTGTAAGCATTTAAGGACTCTATTGCTATGCTTAGAGTTGACGTTATTTATTTGGGGCTTTAACTCTCTTATATAAAGTGCTTCGTGAATTTTTAGTTTTTGCTTGTTATTTTTTTATGTAATATAGATGTATTTTCAACTTATATTCGTCTAATCTGTGAGTGTGGGCATGAGTGTTCCTTTTACACACTGCAGCCATTGAAACCAAGGGCTTCTGTACTGAAGCATTGTCCTAATTAAACAACACCCTTTCGTCAATTTTCCTTGAAGTCTGATCTTGATAGTCTTTCGTAACTGCCTCAACAAATTGGTAAGCGTACTCTCTATTGACGATGTCGTCCTTTATGAAGTCAATAAATTTTTGCATATCAACAAACTGAGGCCACCAACGTCCCTGCAGATGAAACGATCTTGGCCTTCTTTGGGGCAGGTTAGGTGTGATTATTCTGCATGCATTGTCTCATTATCTCTGGCTCATAGTGATGAACTCATCCTGGGTGAGGAAACGTTCAAGGAAACTAACTGGATCTACCCCAAGCCATGTCACACTTACACGTGATGTGGTCAGCCTGGTGCGCTTTTGATTAGTGTCAGAAGACGTGGTACTCTTCGAGCCGAGACCTTTGTCAGGCCAAGTCAATCGTCTGTCATTCATCATCATGTGGGGAACAAGGTCAATGCTTTCCTTGTTAGTGGCAGTTACATGACGTTCAGATATTTGGTCATCTTAACCTCCTAAATTCAGCTTCCCACTTTTGCACTGTTGACAAATCCAGAGCGTTAACCCCTAATGTTTTAGCCATGTCAGCATGAATGCCCTTGGGTTTATAAACCGTTTTTCTGTAGGTACCGAATAACACTATGATGCCAAATTTTACCAGTTTTCTAGACAAGACACTACTAGTTGCTTTTGAAGTATTCTTTGAACACTCAGATGTCAGTTTACTTGGAAATAAACAATGTAGGTATTAATAAGAGGTGAAATTGAAGCATCCAAGATTTAATTGCTACAGCGCCACTCCTTCATAATCAGCCTATGAAAGTTCCAGCCCAGTCTCTTTATATATATGCAGATAGATTTCATAAAATACATCTATTGGATGCTTTGGTACACATCATCATTGATGTTTCTAGCCGATATTCATTAGGGGTTTCGGGTTTTTCAACATCATACCACCTCTACACGGTGACCCAGCCGACACTGATCGGGTATCGACTGTGTACCATCCGTTAGCTACAATTTTCTTCATCTTCCCAATGCCATTCCTCTTGGAAATTTATAGTACAATCACGGATAACTTCCGATTCACAGGAAATGTACGCTCTCTTCCATAAAAAAGGAGGCAAACTCAACTAGTTTCGATGTGGTATGGAACATGACGACGGACTCGCCTTGAAGTGGTAAGTAAAGATTTGTTTCCTTTACTGACACACACACGCGCATATATATATATATATATATATACTCAAATGCACACATGAATCACATTACGCTTACTCTTAGCCCATTTTCATTCATGTTAATCTTCCACCCTAAAAATAATTATCCCCTACCCCAGTGTCAATTGCGCATACACATATACACACACTTTCACACATATACCAACACGCACACACATACATACATCTACAAAGCCGTAACCCTGTTAACGGGACAAACAGCTGCTAGATCTTAGCCACAGATAACTCGTATGTATCAACCGTTCGGGGTACCCTAATTTTGTCCCCTAGTCGAGACTCCATTGTCGAGTGTAGTTTTAGGTCATAACCCTTACCTACCACCTGCTCGAAAAAATAATTAAGACAATAAAAAAATCAACCGCAACTTCCTTTCATCTCCTTACTGACTGCCAATCATTTGAGCTTTGCGGCCATAACCATCTAGAGGCTTCTTCTTATTGAGCGAATAGCCTTGTTTTTTTCCAAACCTGTTACACCTAATTTTGACAGCATCTTACATAGTAAGCACTCAGCAAATCCTCTGCATCCGATTTCAACCACACCTTTTGTATTCTTCTACAATATGTAAATATTTCCCAAGTTTCCTTTCGTGGGCTTCGTCTGTGTTTCCTTCCGAAGGGACTGTTAATTCTAACATGATGACTTGCTTGGTATCCTCAGAATAAATAATCATGCCTGGACGAAGCTTGGTCTGTATTATTTTCACTGGGAATTGTAACTGCCTGCCTATATCTACTATCATTTGCCAGTATGGGGCAGAACTGAGGAGGGATGTTTTCTTCTTCTGTAATGTCTAATATTTCCCTGGCTCTGGCAAAATGCATCAGCTTCTTATTCGGTTCATATCAGTTTGTTTGAAAACTCCTTGAGACTATTGTTGCAATGGCTTCTAAAACTTTATCATGTCGTTACCGGTAACTCCCCTCACTTACTGTCTTGAGGCAAAGGCTCAATACGTGTTGGGCGAATCATTTCTTCTGGCACAATCCGTTTTGTTTATCAAGTTTATTCTTCAAAACCTAAAATGCAATTGAATTTTATTCAATTATATATTCACTTAACCCGCATTCAATAAAATATCATGCACCACAGGGAATGGTATCTTCAAGTATATGTAATATTATTAATGTGCGCACAAATTAAATTCGTATTATTAAAATAAAAATAGTAAATAAAATAAAATAAATAAATCACAATCTTTTTTGTGTGGCCTCGTTCCCAATAGTTGTTACATATGACGCCACGCTAGACCATATCAAAAGTTTAGCATCCCAAAGAAGACTTGGATGCAAACGAAGAAATTCTCAATACCACACAGGCACCCATTGGTACTTGATAATGACTGTGAAAGTCTAAAATACTTGAACAAAAATAAGAAAATATGAACTCCGAGCCCAATACTCAACACCTTATCCGAAAAATGGAAAAACATATTAAAAAATATTAGACATTTCTGTTCTTTTTAATCAAAATTGTTGACATATATATATATAGTTGTATTGATGTGAGTTTTTTTACCCTGGGTTTCACGGACTCTGCGATCGTCAGATAAACTGATTCATTTTTAAATTTATTTATCGTTACGTATATCGGTGTTTTATGATAGTAGGGAAAATTGTCGTCGGAATGGCAGTCATACGTACGCAGACATACATACACGCGCGTTCACGGATTGCAGCTCACACAGACATAAACATATATGAACAGTGTATGTTTGGGAGTATATTTCGCAAGTTGGAGTGTCAACGCACAGACCGTTCGTCTATTTTGTTCACAGAATAATGTTTTCTCGCACACACATATATACGTATGTACGCGGATGCGTTCACACACCTTTTATCCATCAGTTTTGTTTATATATATATAATATGGATAAAACAACTGAAAAGTTGCAAATTAAAAGAAAACAAATTGGGTGTTTTTTTGTGAAAGTATTTATTTATATGTTTATATATATATATAAAATTTATATGTTTTTATATATATATAAACATAAATAAATACTTTCACAAAAAAACACCCAATTTTTTTCTTTAATTTGCAACTTTTCAGTTGTTTTATCCATATTATATACATATCAAGAAAGTATACGTGACTTCTCATTATGCTATATATATATATATATATATATATATATATATATATATATATATATATATATATATATATCTTAAGTTGGGGCCTATGTAAGACTATGGTAGGTAAAATTGTTATTATTTTTAATTTTTTTAATGCTGTTTTGTTATTATTTTAAAGCCAGTTATTTGCTTGTTTTTGGCGATTGCGCTTATGTAAATGGTAGAAACTCCAATTTATAATACTTATTGGCATTTATGCGGTGGTATTAATTTTGCTGGGGGAGTATAATTTTGAACTGATGCGGTAATGGTAATTGTGGTGCGGTATTAATTGTGGATTAATGTGGCAATCGTAATTGTGGAGAGGTAGTAATGATGGGGGAGCGGGTGATGATAATACCAATTGTAGCAGCAAATAGTTATGGTAAAATGGTAGAAGTGATTGTAGTTATGATGGTTGAATGGTAATAACAATAAATATAATCATTATGATGGTAGTTTGAATTAGAAATTAATTGATGGTGTTATGGTGTCAGTGGTTTCTCTTTTCGTGTTCATAGGGTCAATGGTGATTTATGTAGCAGTGTTAGTTGGTATTTTTTATCCGTTTGGTATAAATTGTAATAATAGGTATTTGTTTTCATGTCTGCATTTAGGATTTTTTCTGATCTTATGTTTAGTCCTTTCTTATGTTGGGTGTGGAAAATTATTGCTATTTTTTCGTGTAGGTAAAGTAGGTATTTCTTTGTTATTTTGTTGTAGGCAGGTGCGTTTTTCAATATTTCCCAGCTTATTCTTGGTGTAATATTTCTGTCTTTTAGTTGCCATGTGTATGTGGATAGTGTAGTGCTGTTTGAGTATTTACTGTCGGAGAATGAGAGATCGTGGTTGTGTTTTCTTTTCTTAAATGGTCCCTCAGTGGCACCGATGTAGTACAAGGTAAGTGTAAACAACAGCACAATGTACTACATTGGTCGGATATCTTCGATTTTAATTATACTTTCGTTGACGAAAAAAAAACAAGATATTTAATCAACATTTCTAATGTTCTAAAAAGGATGAAAATCTTTAAAAAAAGCAATCAAAAAATACTTTGGTCTTTCCGCTTAATAATAACATATAAATTTTGATGATAAAACTTGTTTTCATCAGGTCTGGGACCCTTTTCATCAAACTATGCCCATTCTTAGGGAAAGTGTGATGATATCTAAATTAATGCACACGATGTATGCAGGATATCGATGCATGTTTCTACATATGCAAACTGGGACGCCTAAAGCGGGTAGAGGGCTTGGAGAATTTGATACTCAAAAGATATGCTGATGGAAGCAAGCACAGAGGAAAACAGTTTGTTATCTGTTGAAAAAGCTTGTGCAGAACAGTGAGTGGTAGCGATAGTAAAGGAAAAAACCCTAACCCTAACCCTGCTTAGATTTACGAGGAGGGAAGGGACACATGACATAAAAGAAGTCAATGGGTGTAGGTTAGGACAACTTATTAATCACCGCCTCTCCATTCTCATAAATCAATGCATTTTTAAAATTTTTTTTTTTTTGTCATGGCAGAGATGAATATTCTTGATTCGATTCGGAGGAACGGTGTTTAATAATTTGTTTTTAAAGAATCTGTTCAGTTATTTTTCTAATGATTTCACCCCAAGCAAACTAGTAATGCCACTAGAACGCAAGGTGTTACAGGTAGGGAAAATTAAAATAAACGTGAAAGCGGAAGATTAGACTGAAAATAGGGAGAAATGAGGGAAGGCCAAAAAGAGGAATAGCAAAGAGTGCAAATAAAAACAAGGAAGTAGTGCGAGTCTGGACATGAGGGGTTGTCAGAGGTGAAAATTAAAGAAAAAAGGGGAGAAAAAGATAGAAGAAATGACCAACTTATTTTATACAGAGTAGCAATCAGGCGATAGTTTAAACTTAAAGAAACCCTTCTTAAATTTATTAACAAAAATAATATTATATTAAATACAGAGATAAACCCATTTATAGGAAAGATATTTAATTCAGAATTAAAGATATATTAAAATAAACAATATATCAGAAAAAATAAGATGAAAAATATAAAAATTAAATTAATCTATTGAAATGATTATAATTATCTAAGAATGAAGTATCTAATTTAATATCTACATTTAAATCATCATATTTTAAGTTAAACCTATATTAAATAATTCCCCTATCATAAGAAAAAACAGTTAATATTTGTCATCTAATATATAATACAATAAGAGAAATATTAAATAAAAGTAAAATCTACACTTAAAGTTAGAAAAGAAAGAAGTGACTTTAGAATAAATTTAATAAGATAACACTACATAATAAAGAATTAAATATAAATATATTATTTTAATTAAATAATAGTAAAAACATCTTTAAATAATATATTAAATATTACATAAAAATATCAATAACTATTAATAAGAATATTAATAAAAATACATAAAAAATATATTATCGTTTTTCAAATAGCACTTCATCAAACTAAATAATACTACATATCAATATTATATATTAATATATACACCACATATTAATATATTAAAAAGACCTATAATATTAATAAATTTATAAATAATTCATAAATAATTTTACCACATGATTAAAATAAATATATAAAACCGAGCCTATATAAACGTCATAATTATGTATTATTACATAACAACAAAATATTATAAAAGTTATATTCTAGCATATTATAACTTAATATTGTTGTAAAATTATAAATAATTATTATGTAATTATTAATTGTCAAATAATTTAATCCTCACCTTTTTATTTATTTCCTCTACCTATTTTTCCTTTCTTATTACATTCTAATAGATTCCCACATATATTTTCTAGGGTTTTTAGTAGGAATGTGTATGTATGTATGTATGTATATATATATATATATATATATATATATATATATATATATATATATATATATATATATATATATATATATATATATATATATGTGAGTGTCTGTGTGTATATATGGTGATGTTCAAGTGTATATATATATATATATATATATATATATATATGGGGTGTGCATGTATGTATGTGTATGTATGTGTATATATATATAGGGAAAGATAAATTATTAGTATATGCTGTAATAAATATATACAATTGATATATCTCTTTTATTCAATATTATATGGTAGTATTATATAAATGGTTTAATTTATGTGATAATTAATAATTATATAATAATTATTATAATTAACCTAATGCAATCTTAATTCCTATTGCATGAAATATGTTGCTCTGTTTAATTAAAACGTCGAGCTTTATGTGTGAATCAGTTTTAATTTTTAATGTTTAATATTATATTAATAGGATTTACTTGAATTATATACCTACAGATTATTACACACATATATATATATATGTATGTATGTATGTATGTATATATATATATATATATATATATATATATATATATATATATATATATATTAATGGAGAGAGAGAGGGAGAGGGAGAGAGAGAGAGATAAACAATCTATCGACCAAAAAACTCAACCTCACAAAATTCACATTCTAGAACATGCTAAAAAATATCAAGGAAGATATCTTCGGAAGCTGGATAAACTCAAGCCCATTGATATTACCAAGGAAGGTACAATTAAAAATGATCAGCGAGGAACAAGAACCACAAAAACAAGTACGGTAAAAACTATAATTCGAAAAAAATATGTAATCGAACTAAAGAAATTAAGAGCACAAATGAATAAAATGCAAAGACATTGATAAACAAATGGACATTGAAATCTCAAAAAATTACGATGGAGATTCACTGGACGACATTTATAAAAAATGAAAACAAGAATATGACAACGAGGAACGAATATCTCTATAGAGATGGGAGAAAAACGAAAACTAACACTACGCTATCCCAATTTTTAAGTCATAAAAGAAAACCAGACTATAGACAAAATTCAGTTCAAATGTTTGACAAAAGGCAAATCAGAAATCTTCCAAGACAACCCCCATCATTCCAATATATAAATAGACCAACATGGGGATATAACTCAATTGGATGTACATAAACAATTCTTGACAGAATCAATGCCACCACAGACAAAACAATTGCAAAGAAATACAGATAACAACAGATAGCAACTATATTTTCGGAGCAAACAGACCACAAAATCAAAACTACATGAAATAACTCCAGACTGAACCAAAGCCAAAACATAAACAAGTACTAGAGAAAATATACAATAATTACCAATACAGCAACATTAAAAATACCGACATTAGAAACCATATAGAAGAATTCCATATTAATAACCGTTTTCTAGAGAGAAACCAGAAGTACATGGACACAAGAATGCCCACAAAAAAAACGAAATAATCAACCTTTCGCAAAAATAATTATACCCACACAAATAGACATCCTATGTAAAGCAATAAAATTCACTCCAACACCCCAAAAATAACAGAAATGAAAAATTATGTTTCGGAATTCTGTAGAAGACTCAGGCTAGCAGAACAATGATAAATCGCTAGTAAAATAAACAAGAAAGATTATCAATCCCCAAAAAGCAAAAATACAGCCATTGATGAATTCTGTAATTACATCTCTAAATTACCATTTAATAAACTGCAAATGTCACAAAGTCCAACTTCGCCAGACAACAATGGAACCAACTAAACGACCTAAAATTGGACAAAAATACTGCTATAATAGAAGCGGATAAAAGAGACGCGGTCGTTATTATGGATACAAATCAATACACAAGCACCATACAAAATATGCTACAGGACGATAACTACTATGAAGAAGACAGAATATCACCCTCACAATGTCGAAAAACTGAAACAAATTCTTACGAAAAAAAAATTAACCAATATCCAGAAGGAGGTTTATACAGGAGCGTTCCTTTTTTTAATATTTTCAATAACTATAAAACATTTCGTTTTTAAACTTGCCTTGATAAAATCAGATTGACGAAACGCGTCGGCAATGACTAAGAAATATTTTTTCAATTGTCTTTTTTGTCCAATTTTTTTTATCTTCAGAATTAGCCTGAGAAAAAAAAAAAAAATATATATATATATATATATATATATATATATATATATATATATATATATATATATATATGCGCGCACGCGCGTTCTGATAAGACAAAGGCCTAACTCTAACTCCCAAATTTGTTGGTGGGGGCCCCAGACTCAACAGAGGTAGTGCATGTCAGGGTTAAGAGGGTGGCTCGTGGAAGGCCCTATATCTGGCAACAGGACTCTGCACCCTACCACAAAACTAGTGCGGGTGTGCAACTGCATGTGTGTCTGACATCTCGTCTGTCTCTGTTGTCCCGGCTCGACTCCACTGTATCCTCAAAACTGACCCAAAAACACCTGATCTTTTCATCAAATGTGGTCTCAGTGGTATTGAATACTTTCTGATGCAATCACAATTCAGATGGGCTGGTCATGTCATCAGGATGAGTGATGATCGGATGCCGAAAATCCTCATGCATAGCAAACTTTTTCATGGTAAGCGTTACATAGGCCGCCCTTGGTTATGCTTCAAGGATAAACTTGAATACAATTTAATTGCTGCAAACATCCCTATCAGTGTAAATTTAATAGCTAAAAAACAACCGGTTTCGTCCCAGTCTTATCAAATTTAATCCCGGGAAATAAAAGAATAGACGTGTAAATTAAAGATGACTAATGAAGAGGGAGAAAAAGATTTCAAGGAAAACTAGAGACCGATAATATTCAGACCCAATCCCTCAGTTTACAGAGTGAAGGTTTGCGGGATCTGATATATAAGGACTCCAGAACCTTGAGATGATAAAAAGAGTGGGACCTTAGAATAGAAAAACGGTCCACACTAAGGTCAGTAATACAAATCCTGCTATTAATAATATGTGCAATAGATGACCAGGGTGTATTAACTAATTAAAATCCTAGGAAGTAAATGCTACTTTATCCTATAATCCAAACGCTGAGAAGTCCTCCCTATGTAGTCGAGTCCACAACTTAATTTTTGATGACATCACGAATAATAGCATCCAAAACATCCAAAGGATATCCAATTTTGGAAAGTGTCATCTTAATAAAATCAGTTTCACTGCAGAGAAAGCCTTCGGCACAGATCATAAGAGCCCTATGAGTTAGGGTCTTAATCAAATTTATCTTACGTTGTCAGGGACAAAAGGAGTCCCAACATGTATAAAGTCCCGGAAAAGTAACTTTCCTAAAAACAGAACTCAAAGACTTGTCACTAGTCTTATGGGGAAGAACATCCAAAAAGGAAAGCCAACAATTAGCCTCCTTTTCCACGGTAAACTTACACTTGCATTGCTTAAGCTTTGAGACAAGCATATGACTACTGGCAGGATCAACCAGGTATTGTTTTTTGGGGGATTTCGTGCGCGAGTTCGTGTCTCGGCGACGACGACGAAGGCGGCCGGGCGGGAGGCGCAAGCCGACGACGCATTTCGGCAGGATCGATGAGCGCAAGACGGACGAAGAAGAAGCGGCGGCTTCGTCGCCCGGTCATTCACGACATAGTCCCATGCGACGGGGCTCCCGGCTTAATCGCTAAACGACGAACACGTTGTTTACGGCACTTCCACGCTTTAGCGTCGTCAACACGCGGCGCTGGCGCGAAATCGGGTGACCGAAGGAGAGACGAGTCGACTGCGGTCGCGCGCACAACGGCAATGTCCACCACGACGGCTGTTCCACCGATGCCTATCGTACACCAGCACCAGTCTAGCCGAGCGAGCTAGCTAGCGAAAGTTCCGGGAAGCGAGCGCCATTTAACCGACGAGCAGTAGACGCATGACTCACGACGACGACGAACGGTAGCAGGTGGTGGCTGCTTCTGTCGCCGACGCCGGATGTCGGCACACGCAGATAACTGCTGGAAGACGGCAGTCGGTTAGAGGTAGGAAGGCGGACGGTTATTTCGGCCCACAGAACTTTAGACTGCGCCGAGACGGTGATGACTGGACGGCCGAGACTTGCATGGAGAATAGACCCGTTAGAAGCGAACGAACTGAATGTATGGCAGTAGCCTACAGCAGCGGGAGACGAACGACAACTAGCATTCGATGTCCCTGAGTCTTCACGTGGCGGCACGGTGGCTGGCGGCGGCGGTGGTGACAAGCGGCGGCAAGTAGGCTTTTCGGTGTCTCACAACGAACGAGCAACCACTCTGACGGAGCTACGGGGCGGCGGTGGCGGTGGCGGCGGCATCGAGGATAGAGGTTCGCGACGCGTACACGGTCCGTCAATCTGTTTTTCCTGGGCGCGTAAGAAAGGCCAAGAACAGCACTCGGCAATTTGAGACGACGATACGACAACCTGGCAAACGATGGAAATGACGCGCTCGAACTCTCCCCATTCCTGATCGCATTTACAAGACGAACGAGTCCGATTCGAGCATCGAGTCACAAGGACTTTCGACACAAGTATCGATCACTGAAGCGAGCGCTTGGAAGGGACGCGAGGATTACTCCACGACATGTCTCACTCGACGGGAAATGACCTCCGGACTGAAACATGAACGACGGTATTTTCGGACGGCAAACGACAACTTATCGACAAGTCGGCACTAAGTCGGCGGCCAACCGATAAGACAAACGCGCAAACGGAACGTCAGGAAAACGCGGCGATGTTAGAGCAGCAAAGGTGTCGTCAAAGACGGCGGCTGCTAACGCTGATGACCATGCGAACGCGTTCACGGATACAATATCCGACCTTGGTGCCATCAACCGGACAAGGGAAGACGTTGATGCAGCGTCGTCGAAAGATTCTTCGGTAGGGAATGCGGTACGCGAAGAACAAACAAACGACGACGACGACGACGACGAGCGATTGTTGACAGCACTGTACCCTCACATCTGCCTGCCGAGACACGATGGCCCTCCACGACATACGGCGAGCGATAAAGGGTTAGATCTAAAACAGGCAGCTGAGGCGAAGGAGCGAGCCAAGTGGTTTGTCCGGGAGGAGAATGTCCGAACAAGGGTTCCCATAGAGAGAAGGCGGCGTCCAGGGAAGTTCGTGCGGATACGCTTTCTCCTCCGAAGGAATGCCGGCCAAGGCGAAGACGACGGCGACGATGACGGCGCAAATGGCTAAGACGGCATTTACGTTCAAGAGGTACGCGACGGTGAGGAAGAGATAAGTTGAACGATCAGTGAATGCGAGAAAAAGCAAATAAAACACGCACGGAGACGAGAGCTCAAGGAGCGGTCCATCGATACGCGTAAAATTGCTCGCACTTCCTACCAACTTATGCATTGAACTCATCTCGTGTAACAACCTTTGCTTTTTTCTAAAGTTTCATACTATTCTATGCGAACAATCAATATCAGTAATTGCAATATCGAATTTTATTTTTCCAATTTTTTCCACAAATTTCAAAATCGGCACTCTTCCAACTTTCGATGCCGCCGACCGACCGACCGACTGACCGCTGCCGACCGAGGCGCGCACGCTGGTCCGCGGGCGACGAAGGCGAACGCACGCACGCGCACACCGGCGGAGGCTGCATGTGCAGGCCGGTCTGCCGAAACGAGCAACAACGCACTGCCGGCCGGCGCGATCGCGCACGCATGCACCGTGACCGACGGCTTGCTTCTGCTGCCGCCCGCCGCCGCGCCACTCGCTCGCCGGCTCTTTCCACTCAAACCTTTGCTTTTTTCAAAACTTTCCCACAAATTCGACGTGCGGCGGCGCGCCCGTAACGCCTGCTGCCGGCACGTCGTCGGTCGTTGTCTTGCCGCCGCCCGCGCTGCGTGTTCTTCGTTTTCTGCCGAAACGAGCGACGCGAGCGCAAAAGCAGAATCCAGAGGGCTTCGGGGTCGACTAGGAGGCGGCAGTGGCAGCAGCAGCAACAGAGGCGGGCCGTCCATGCGACGGTGGCACGGCCTTTTTGTTAGTGCTACCATTTCGCCGATGACAAAACGCGCTACCCGTGACCGACCAGAAGTTTTCACTTCATGTCCCGACCGTCGAATATTCTTTCCTCTCGAAAGACGGCGGCGGTGGGAGAGACAGTGACACGACGGCATTTCGAAAGAGTTAAAACACACGCGCACGCCAGCGCAAACGCGTTCATCGATAATGATCCTTTCCGCAGGTTCACCTACGGAAATCTTGTTACGACTTTTACTTCCTCTAAACGATCGGGTTCGGTCGTCTTCTCCAGGCATCGAACGCTGAGGCGAGTACGACACGTGCATGAAACGGCGGCGGAGACCGCCGACCATGCGCCACGTGCATTCTGCCCGGCGGCGTCGGAACTACGACGGTATCTGATCGTCTTCGAACATCCGACTTTCGCTCTTGATCGAGGAAAACGTGCTTGCCACACGCCATCGCTGCAGTTTGTCTTGCGACGATCCAAGAATTTCACCTCTAACGTCGCAATACGAGTGGCCCCGACCGCTCCCTTCGATCATTGCCTCGCCGTAGACGGAGACCGACAGACGTAGACGAGGCCCTCTTCCATCATTCCATGCTTATCGTATGCAAGCTTGAACAGCCCGCTCTGAGCACTCTAATTTTTTCAAAGTGAACGTACCGGCCGCCGCGGACACTCGGTCAAGAGCACCCTTGGAGGAGAAACCGCCAACCGCGCACGCACGCAGAACAGACGCGAAGATAGACGCGGAGGTAGGTATAGCAGGGCAACCGAGGGCAGACTGGAGGACGGTGAGGGAAGAGGAGGCCACCGCGCGGAAAAACAGCGGCAGGGAACGCGCGACGGAACGACGCGACGCAACCCCCTTTTAGGCGACGACGGCGACGCATCCGACGAGCAAACGCCGCTGTCCGCCGCCGACAGGAAAGAAACGCCGCGCGAAACGCACCGCCTTTTGACCGCGCGCGCCGAACGGAACGGACCCGGCGCCGCCGACCGCAGACGGCGACGCTCGCGGGACCTCCCGCACCTCCGCGGCAAACCCGTCGGAAAAAAACACCTACTACTCCCCCGCATAACTTCGCCGCCAGGACCGCGTAGCGGATGTACAAGCGGTTGACACCGGCGGAAAGGGCCGGGAATGCGCACGGACGACCAAAGTCAACGACGGACGATGGCTCCGCCGCCCCGGGGCCGCGAACGCGACCATGAACCCGAGTTCGGACTACGAGATTTTTAACCGCAACAACTTTAATATACGCTACCAGAGCTGGAATTACCGCGGCTGCTGGCACCAGACTTGCCCTCCGGTTGGTCCTCGTTAACGGATTTGAAATGTACTCATTCCGATCGCGGGGCCTCGACAGAGTCCCGCGTCGTTATTTTTCGTCACTACATCCCCGTGCCGGGAGTGGGTAATTTGAGCGCCTGCTGCCTTCCTTGGATGTAGTAGCCGTTTCGCATGCTCCCTCTCCGGAATCAAACCCCGATTCCCCGTTACCCGTAGTAACCACGGTAGGCACTTAACCGACAGTCGACAGTTGATAGGGCGGACCCTCGAGAGACCCGTCACCAGGCGTGAAAGCCAGTGCGATCGACCAGTGAGTTATCCAGAGTCACAAAAGCGGAGCGCGCCGCCCTTTAGCCCCGCCACAAGAACGCCGCCGCAGACCGCTAACACCCGGAGGCAGAAGACGACCACGACAGCGACCGCGACCGAGAGGACGGAATAACGCGCATCGGACTCAGTCTAATATGTAGTGCCGCAACCCGTAACGGTCAACGCGAGTGCCCACGCGCGTGACGGCGCGCAGGCGACGGCGACGCGCCGATCGCGGCCTGTGTCACATGTATTAGCTCTAGAATTGCTACAGTTATCCATCGCCTCTGAGGAGGATAACGGTCCCGATGATTAGGTCCGGTTCCTGAGCCATTCGCGGGTTTCGCCCGTTCTAATGCGTGGCGTGAAAAGCGAGGGATGGACAGAGTTTAATAAGGTGAGAAATAAATTGGCTTCAGCTTCATTATTGAAGAGGCAAAAAGTATCATCCACATAACGAAGATACATAAGAGGACGATCAATACGAGAAATTAAAGAAGCCTCGTGAAAGCCGACAAAAAATATTACCCTAACCCTAAAGCAGGACTCAAAGGCGAACCCATCGCTACACTGTAAATCTGCCTATAAATAATATTATCAAAACTAAATTCAATAGACAAGGTGGCGAACTTCATAAAATCAACAAATATACTCTCAGGAAAATCCGGAGGAGACAAAGAGGTACTGTACAACATATCACAACAAATCTCAATTGTCTCGAATAAAGGAACACAGGTAAACAAGGAGCATATATCAAAAGAACACGAACCCACCTGCCGAAGAGGAACTATGTATAGTTTCAGCAAAGGAGAAGGAATTTTTAAGACAATAGGTACTAAAGTGCGACACAATTGGTTGTATCACTGTCGAGAGCCAACTAGCGACTTTATGCTGGGA
The DNA here is from genome assembly GCA_964036315.1 of Acanthosepion esculentum. Taxonomy (NCBI): domain Eukaryota; kingdom Metazoa; phylum Mollusca; class Cephalopoda; order Sepiida; family Sepiidae; genus Acanthosepion; species Acanthosepion esculentum. Next base: position 111,634 of record OZ038498.1, on the reverse strand, counting down.
GGACCCAATCATAGACAAGATAGGTCGTAATGGAACACCACCCTTATGGATTTTAGGTAGCCCATACAAACGAGGTCTAATCAACTCAGAAATTTCAGAAGAGAGCAAACCACTCTTGACCCACTTTAGCAATTGCCTTTGGAACTTAGCTTCAATAGAAGCAGTACAATCATAGGTCTCAACTGGATCTAATTTCAAGAATTTAGATGTATCATCAAGTATGACACACATCTTTAAGACGTAATCCGAATAGTGCAGTAAAACAACACCAGCACGTTTATCAGGTTTAATAATAACCAGGTTGTAGTTATTTTTTTAAACTTTTAATTATTTAGTTCTCCCCATTTGGAAACTGATAAAGAAACAGAAGAATCAGTAAAAGAATGAGCATAACTATTAAGTTTAACTTTAAGGTTGCTGAGAGACTCGACAGAGCGAGGCACAAGTCTATGAACCTGTGCAAATCAACTCTGAAAAGATTTCTCACGGTCAGGCATCGAAAAAGGAATACAAAAATCCAAACCGTGAGCTAAAATAATAGTCTCTAACTAAGAAGGCACATATGAGGAAAAATTGAAAATACTTCCCTCTACAGTAGGTATATCAATGCATCCAAAGCGTTTACGAAATAATAATTTTATTTAGTCTGTAAAGATGCAAACAATTTTTGACACCATATTCGTGTGCATAGCCAACTAACCAGGAAAATCGAATCTGATCAAAATAGGATAGTGTTAACATATACTTTTTCCAGTGATTCTTGGAAGTAAAATTGAGAAGAAGGATTCTTTTAGAAAAAAAAAATATCGAATCCTCCATAAAAATCTTCGCAGAATGAAGTCCCGCATTCCTAATCCTAAACAAAGTGTGGGAGGGACATTTTTATTTATACACGCTCAAAGAAACACACGATTAAATTTTAGCCGTCGTATACGTGCCTTAATTCATAATAAAGTATGGAGCGCCCGGTGACGGTCGTATGTATCACGCATATAAGTAAACAAAGATGTTAAACTTTCCTATCATCGTCAAAAGAGAAACAAAATATCAAATGGCGAACCTATGTAAGGGCGACAATTCATAAAAAAATTACTGAGTTCTTTCCCTTGTATTTTCTGTATTATTTTTTTTCTATTTTCTGATATGATTAATTGAACGTCAAATTTCAGTACTTTTCTTGGTTAAGAAGTTTTTTATCTTTTTAAAAGTTAAATAAAATCAGCAATACATATGTATTTTAAAGAATTTCAAAATATGCCTCTGCATTTAAAATAGAAAGGTTTTATTATGTATTCATTTCTTTTCCACCAAGGACGGCAATTATTTTTATTTTTGATATACTTTTTTTTTTTTTTTTTTTTAAGCGTATCACCCCAAGCAAGACTGGAGGCCACTATCACGCAAGGGGTTAAAGAAGGGTTGGAGGAAGATCAGATAGGAGTGGTAAAGGAGAGGATGTGGAGAAAGAGAAAGACAGTGGGTCGATCAAGGCAAGGGGGTTACAGAAGATTTGGAGCGAGAGCAGATAGGAATGAAAAATGAAAGGATGTGGAGAAGGGAAGTGGATAGATCAAGGCAACTGGAGATGTCGATTGACGCTACAGTTAAACCGTTGGAGATTGTATTTGTCAGGGAAACAGTAATAGGGAAGGGAGTTTCATAGGCGAGATGTGCGAGACATGAAGCTATTGGAGAAGAGACGTCTACATCTAACAGTTTCCACGGTGTAGGGGTGGGAGCGGGATGCCAGCCTCGTGGGACGTTTAAATTCACGAGGCCTAGGGACAAGCGAAAGCAGCTCCTCGGAGCAATTACCGTGAAAGTACTTGTAAAAAAGACAGAGCGAGGCAACATCGCGTCTGTGAGAGAGCGACTGCAGACGAGATGACAGATCAGGGCCAATCACGTTGCCTATCAGTCTCTGGATCTTATCGAGAACCCTGAGACAAACAGCAGGGGCCCCAGACCATATATGGCAGCAATACTCCATGCAAGGGCGAATGGTCGATTTATAGACTTGAAGGATCGATTCCGGGGAGAACATTTTCCTGGCTCGGCACAGGGAACCAACTTTCCTTGCGGTGGATGATGCAACTGACTCGATGTATTTGTTCCATCTCAGATCAGCTGACAGCGTGAGACCGAGCAGCCGCAGAGAGGAGCTCTCGAGAAGTTGGTCTTCAGACATTCTAATGGGATGCAGGGATGGATCCTTGTGGTGGTTAATAGAGAGCAGTTTTGTTTTAGAGGCGTTAAAGTTAACCATCCATTTCTCGCCCCAGTTCACAACCGATTGGAGGTCCTTTTCAATTTGAGCTGCCAGGTTAACTTTGTCAGCTTCACTAGATTTGTGTTTGAGGCAGGAGTAAATTGTGGTGTCGTCAGCGTAAATGCCGACTTGGGAGTCTATGTCTTCAGGAAGGTCGTTTATAAATATGAGGAACAGAGTAGGGCCTAGGATGGAGCCTTGAGGAACACCTGCGTTAGTGGGATAGGAGCTGGAGATGAATCCATTGAGAACAACCTTCAAATCCCGGTTTGACAGGAATGATTGTATTAGGTCAAACAATCGACCTGTGATACCATAACCCTGGAGCTTGCGAAGAAGGCCGGCATGTCAAACTCTATCGAATGCTTTGGAGATGTCAAGGGCCACGGCACGAGCTTCACCGTTATTATGGATAGCTTGATAGACAAATTCAGTGATGGCCGTAAGCACATCGGCAGTAGATCGGGCAAAGGCGTGGCAGAAATACTTCCCACATATAACTAACGCAAAATACCCCCCGCCCCAAATAATGGTAAGATAATAGCTAGATGAAGACACTATTGCCACTAATATTTTACTATTATGTAGGACAGATGTCTAGTAGTTATATGTAGGATGTATTTCTGCCTCGCACTGTATTTTTCAATACGTTTACTTGGCGCCTACAGTAGGGTAAGACTTTGGATGGCCATCCCGATAGTATAATGAGTGCAATCTTTCCTAGCGTCTTATTTTTGTGTTTGAATAAGACTGGTTTCGTAATTGTAGAACATGTTGGATTACCGCCCCCCTTGTGATAATCCAGACAGGGAGATTTTGAATTAACACCCACTGATGATAATTAAAGAGATTTGAAAAAAATCCATCTCTTTCTCGGTGACGTTTTATAGCGAAAAGACGTATTCTTTTCGCACCAGCGAAATGTAAGTACCTCAACTACAAACACTGAAGATTGCTTTTAACCCTTCACATTTCATTTATTTTCTCATTTTTCCTTTTGTAAAATGTCCTGTCAATATATTTGTTAATATTTCTTAGTTCAAATTCTGTCTTATTTTTTTCTTTGGACTTACACGTGTCTGAAAAAAATTGTTTGTGGGTCAAATGTACCAGGAGCATAAAAATCTCATGAAAAGTGTTGAGGCCAGCAACAAACAACTTTTGAGAAAATATGAATATTGTTCAAGGCGATAACCTCTGCTTTGGATCACTATGAATTCTCAGGTGAATTGTTAATGTTCATGAGATTATTTAGTGGTAGGGGCATTATAATTTTAACAAAGCAGTAAGATAATTTAAGGCTTTGAAACAAGCTTGGAAAAATCACATATTATGCAAGGCGCAGCAAAAATATTCTCCCACATAATGGTAAGACATTGCTGTCAATGGAGTCTTCATCAAACTAATATCTTACCATTATTTGGAAGGTATTTCAGTGGGGTATATATGGGAGGTATTACTACCGCATTCTGTATAACCATTTATTTATTACTTCACACGTTATTATTTAGTAGGTACTCATATTTGAAACAGACTCCCCATTTTCTGTATTTTTATTTTTAAAAAGTGTGTATTATATCTGTCAGCCTGTGCACTCGAGAAATCTCAATAACGAAAATGTGCACTCCGGTGGAAACCGCACCTGCCTCGCCCTTTGTAGAAGAAACTACCGTTTAATCCGGCGTGCTTAAACCCATTTGGCTGCTAAGAACGTAGCCGTGCAGCAAGGTTCTACTTTTATACTTCGTAAGGAGAGCACACCATCGTCGTTATGATATTTATCTCGAAAGCCCAAATCTGCTCAGTTTCGTACCCGAAACGTAAACAATGCAATTTCTCTAAGAATCATTTTTATTACATCAAACGTTATTTATAGTGGATACTCGTATTTGAATTAGATGTCCATGTTTAATTTTTAAATTAAAACATACCTGTTACGTTATTATAGTGAATACTCGTAAAATAGAACTTTGCCGTACCGTGATGCACTTCGCAACCGAGCCATAAGGTACACCGGATGAAAACTTTGGTTTCTCCTACAAAGGTGGTCGCTGGTTCAATTTCTGTCGGAGAATATATTTTATTTATTGAAATTTCTCGAGTGCACAGAGCGATAGACATAATAAATATGGTTTAAAGTAAAAAATTAAAATGGGGCGTCAGTAATAAAATATGTAATAAAATGTCGAAATAAAAATAAATCTATTTATTCTCTAGAAATTACATTTGTTTACATTTTGCTTATATATTTATATTTTAGAATTTTTTGGCGGGTGTACTCGTAAATTCATTTCTAATTCTACTCTAAACTCATCTGGCCTGCCTTTGTCTGACTTTCCAGTTAGAACCAGGTCGCTATTGTTTGATATGAAAATAACTCTGTCCAAAGTTTCTGTTACCCTCTTTAAACTTGATCCCTATAAAGCATGTAGACTTGATGATATTCCTACAATAATCCTTAAGAAATGTGCTCCTGAACTTGCTCCTGTTCTCTCTAAAGTATACAAAGAATGCATTGCTTCTTGTTTTCCTGCCCGTTGGATGTCCACTTCTGTAGTTCCTGACGTAAAGAGCTCAAGTGAACTAACTTATAACTATCGGCCAGTTAGCTTTCTATCACGCTCTAATTAAGTCTGAATTGCTTAAGCATCACAGTTTACAAGGTCTTCTTTCAGATAAGCAATATGGCTTTCACGTCTCTAAGTCAACTGCTGATGTATTAACGTATATTTTTGAAAGAGTCTATCAAGCTTTTTATACGAATGGTGAAGCTCGGTGTGTTGTTTTGGATATCTCGAAGACATTTAATAGGGTTTTGCACACCAGTCTTCTTTACAAGTAAAGAGATTATTAAAATTATTCATAGACGAATTTTTAATCTGATACAATCTCTCTCGTCAAATCAGCGAAATGAAAACCACTACTGTTGATGTTTTTTTTTTCATTAATGCAGGTGGCTCCCTGTGTTTTATCCTTGCACCTACGCTGATCCTAATTTTCATCAATGACCTTCTTGATGTTATCATTTCTCAATTCGGTATCTATGCTGATGAAACAACCATTTACTCCTGTCTTAATGGTAAGTCTGATCGGTTCGACAAGCTCAAATTGGCAGATGATCTCAAAAATTACCTAAAGTCTTTTGCTAACTGGGGCAAGAAATGGCTTGTTAATTTTAAAGCCTCCAAAACAAAAGAGCTCTTTTTGATCGTCTGGTAGAATCTGTTTTACCTTCCATCATTATAGCTGATGTTAACCTCCAGGAAAGTGACTTCTCTGATTAACGTTTTTCCGCTAACATGAAGTGGAAAGTTAACTGGGAAGCTAGAAACCGGAAGAATCCACAAGCCAGAAGTGCGACAGAATAAACACTTAGCATAGAACTTACTGTTACATCTATTCATTTCAACTGTAAAATGATCTGACCTTGCTGCCAATCTAGGACTGCACTTAAATTCATAGTCTTGGCACCATAGAGTAACGTTTGTCAGAATAATTTTATTTTTGCTTTTTTATTTTTTTTCAATTTCCCACCAACTGGATTAATGTTTAATAGCCCGTTAAAAGGGAAATTAAAAGCTATAATTCTGACTCAGACTTTTTTTTATCACTGTGCATGGCCTTCGAGAACAGAGCACAAAATATTGTTCTCCAATTGAAAACAAATTAGAATTTTTTTCTTTTGTGATGAGCTTAAGCAATTAAAAAACTGCTTCTTTGCGACACAAATCCAACTAAATAAGCGAGCTGGAAGCTGCGTCTGCATCTGTTTTTCAATGTTTTTCCCCTGCATAGTGAATCTCATTACTCATTAAGCCGTTCCACCGAAAAATTATAGTGGACAAATTGATGGAATTCGATCCGTCCTCGTGCCACATCTAAGCTACGCGTAGATAACCACCGGGGCATTTCAACATGGTGTTATGGTTAGCAAGCTTGACTCGGTAGATCAGTTACGACTGAGTAGTGAGTTTGATTTTCAATGAGTGTCCCATGCTTTCGGATTTGTGCCACGCATAGAAATCCACCAATTGTTCGTCCTTAAATTTTATTGATGAAATACTTTCTCGGTGTAACTGCTAGTTTTTCTGTCTCTTTTTATTTCCTTCTTTTTATTTATTTGTTTATTTTATTTCATTTATTTTTCTTGCTCAAAATAAAAAATAACTTCTGTCACCCTATTGTATTGAATGTTTTGCGTCGGTGTTAATGTTAACAGCTGATCATGGGTATATATAAAAACTTTATCTTTTTTTCGGTTCCTTTATTCCCAATTTCTCTCTCCCTTTCTCTTCCTTTTTTCTCTCTCTCTCTCTCTCTCTCTCTCTTGCTCCCTCTCACTCTCTTTCTCTCTTTCTCTTTCTCTCTCTCTTGCTCTTTCTTCTCTTATTCCCTGTTTTTCGCCTTCTCTGTCACTCGCTCCCTCTCTCACTCCTTCTCTCTGTCCTTCTCTCTCACTCGCTCTTTCTTGCACCCTTTGTCTGTTCGTCTATCTGTCTCTGTCTCTGTTTCTCTCTCTCTCTCTCTCTCGCTTGATCGCTCTTGTTTCCTCTTCACACACTTTTCTGAATATGCCTGTTTGCTAGAATGGCTCATATATCCCTGATGCAGACGCCTGATCAGGCATATTTGTGTTTCTTAAACACCCACAAAGCCAACCTGAATTCAAACAATTTTATACTGCGACTATGCTGAGCGGACTTTGGTTACAGTTTCTGGGAGAGAGCACGCAACTTGATGTAGTCCGTAACTGAACAAAGACAATACTCTCGATCTCCTCGGTCACGATAACTAGTGACTTTGCGCTGATATAACCATCGACGGGGATTCAACATTTTCCTTTACTCTATTGTGAAGTCGCAGCCGACAGGGCATAAATTATTTTGTATTCAGTATCTGATATAATCTGATATAAGTATGTTATTAGATTTTGCATTTTTATCTTTAGTGGGATCATCATGAAGTCTGAAGAGTTTTTCCTCTTTTGTTCATTTTTCAAAATATTTTAAAGGGTTTTTTTTTGTTTTTAGTTTTTATACTTTTATATTTTGGTATAAAGTTTGGGTTTCTTTAGAAGTTAAGTTATTGTTTGGTTTTAGTTTGGTTTTATTGTTTTGTATTTTAGTAAATGTGAGTGCGTCAGATGTGTATGCCCTGTTCGGAGTCTGGGTAAAAGTATTTCCTCCCATTTTATTTTTTTGAAACCTAGGTGCCATTCTCCTAGAGTTGGTTGAATAGCGTATAGTTTCTTAGGTTTTAGGGACTATATTTCTTGCTGTTTTATTTTGATATGTTCTTTTATTTTGCTTCGGAAGTCTGTACGGAGTATCGTTATATTGGCTCTGTCAACTTGAGAACGGATTTAGGTAGTTTGTCTGCTATTTCATTGCACAGTATACCGACATGACTTGGAATCCGGGCTAGGATGACTATGATTTTTGTGATTAAACCATTTCAGTATTTCAGGTTTCTAGTATGTCTAAGATGTATGGATGTTTGGACTCTTCTTCTTTCAGAGCTACAAGACTTGACAGAGAGTCTATGAATATGAAGAATTTCTGGCTATTTGAGATTTTAAACCGTTGGTTCTGTACGGCCACTGTTGTGAGGTTTACGAAAGATCCAAAAATGGAAATGTCCCATTAAAGGCTTTTCTATCTATGTTGGGCTAAGTGCAGATTGGTCAAATGGTTAGCCAACATATTCCAAAGGGTATTTAAGCTTTACTCTTTTCATTGCATAATAAATTAATTCACTAGTGCTACCTTTATGCATAACTGTCTCTTTTGATTCCAAACATAAAATTATGTGTACCTTCGATATCAGCAATCTTTTTATGTGTGTCCCGTTAATTGTAATGTCAATGGTAATATTAACCGTTTTCTTATGAGGAAACATTCGGCATTCATTGACCGAGCAGCTAATTCGATTGAAATTTATAAAATCTTTCTTTTAAAACATTTTTCAGAAAAATAGCTTTCTCGTTTCCCGCAACTGTTATCGATCTTTCCAATATATATGGGGGTTTCCTTCCTAACCTTTTGTCTGAAGTAGCGCGGAATGTCAGTATCTCGATTATGTCATTATTTTCTCTTCGAGTGACAGGGGAAGTTATTAAATGCTGAAAACCAGTTTGTTCTTTTTTTGTTTGAAACTTATTTATTTTTTTTTTTTTTTAATTTTACAATGATGTTCACTCTGTACAAGGCCCAATAGCCACCAGAAGTAGAGCATTACAGAGTAAGAGTCATTAGTTTATGGGGATATGTGAGGAAGATAACGGTTGACCCACGTCTTAAACAGGTTAAGATTGTAGTAATCAATGAAGTATCCTCTTGGGAGTCGGCTCCACAAAACGTGGAGCCGACTCCCAAGATTTGTGGAAAGAAGCTGCTCAATGAAATACAAGGGGAACGTGGGTGGTTCGCTACAATGTGCGTAGCATGGTGAGTTTTAGCCGTGAAGGTTAGAACTAGTGGAACTAACGAACATCGTTCGTCTGAACACTCCCTATGGAAATAGCGATAGAGCAGTAAGATTTTTTCGTCGGTGAGAAAGGAGTTGTAGGGTAGAAAATAATTCATCATCCTCAAGGACGCGGACAAGCTTTTGAACTCTACCGAGAATAGAAAGTGTAAACTGGGTCTATATATGGCAGAAATACTCCATTTGTGTCTTGATCTGGCTGTTGTAAAGGTAGCGGATAGCAGGAGTTAGGTACTTACTAGAGCGGTATAGGGAACCAACAATTTCTCCAGCAGCTTTAGCGATGGATCGTATGTACGAGTTACACTTGATATCTGGGTTGAGTTTAAGTCCCAATAGGCGATCAATGCAAGGGACTCCTTGAGGGAATATACGTTCATCGCGATTGGCAAAAGTTATGGTTCCGATCAACGATCATAGGATGTCACTATTTTGGTTTTCGATGCATTAAATGCGACCAGTCAGTTTTTTTGCCCACTGAGCTGAGTCAGAGGAGAGATCAGTTTCCAAGTTCTGATCATCTATAGTTTTGGAGGTGCACCACCTATATACTATTATATCATCAACATAGATATTCACAAATGAAGCCGGGCATTTATGTAAAGTAGAAAAATGATCTGAAAACCATGTTCGAAGAAGAATAGAACCAAATACCAACGAAAATTTATTAATCATCAATTGAGGACTGCAAGAAGAGGTTGTTTGCTGTAGAGGTGAATAATGGCTACTCTACAAAGTATTAATTGAAGATTCTGTATTCTTTTTGTGTTGTACAAATACTTTTTTCATCCATTAAAATGGATGAATGGGATTTATTTCTATTAAATCAAAACTTTGTTTTTGTTTTCTAAGCATATTTCGTTGTTTTGCATCTGGGTACAGTTAATTATAAGTAAAGTATGTTTATTCATTAGTTTTAAATACAATAAATTAAAAAATATTTGTCACACACACTGTATTTAAAACTTACATGTTGAAATTGTTCTAATAATCGTAGGAATTTAACAAAATCCTTTTTGGTACTATTTACAAAGGAGTTATAATAATACAGACCTAAGAGACAGGTTTGCCAACAACTACTCAAAGGGGAGAAAGGGAGGTACCCAAGACTCTGTTTAGCACTGAGACAGACGTACAAAATACTCAGTGCTCGAAAAGACGTACTAAACGCCTTTCCTGTAATGCATCAAGTTGTTGCGCCTCTCCATATGGACCAACGTAAATATATGTGTTCGTGCCAAAGAGCGATTTATTTATGAACACCTTTGAGGCAAAATTAACTTACTGATTTGAGTCAAGTACAAAAAGAGATAGATAGATAGATAGATAGATAGATAGATAGATAGATAGATAGGATCTGACTGAAATAGATAAAAAGGAGCTGGCTGAGATATATAGATCGGATTAGACTGAGATAGTTTTCCGAAATTTCAGTAATCATAAAACGAGAAAAAGTTTTTTTCAAAAAAAAAAGAAAGCTTTTGGTATTTCAAGATGGAGGGATTTCAACAGATGTATTTTATATATATATATATATATATATATATATATATATATATATATATATATATATATATATATATATATATATACATATATATATATATATATGCATATATATATATGTGTGTGTGTGTGTGTGTGTGTGTGTGTGTGTGTGTGTGTGTGTGTGTGTGTGTGTGTGTGAAAGAGAGAGAAAGGTATATTCCAGAAACTAGAACTCATTCAAAAAAGCTTTGTTAAATTCATCTGACGGGGCATGTCTGTTTAATTTGCTTTTTTTTTTAACAATTGTACATTGAAATCAAAATTGCCTATAAAAATTGATGTTTTTGATCGAATACACTCGACGTCACAGTTATTATCAAAAACTGATTGCTGTCAGTAGAATAGACACAATTTTGTTTAATACACCCTGGCATTTTGTGGAAAGCTACAATTGAAATTAATCAAAATATACACATTTCGTTTCAGTGGCGTAATGTGTAAAAACGGTCTCCCACAGCTCATCTGCGCCCAAAAAAGAATCTATCGAAAATTTTATATGTATTTTTATTATTTTATGAGTATATCAAATATTTTATGCGCTTTAACATACCGTCTCCAGTATTAAAAAATATTTTGTTTGATGTAGATTGCATCTTTTATTGAAAATACAGTAAAATTCAAAGAAACCATATACATATATATATATATATATATATATATATATATATATATATATATATATATATATATATATATATATATATATGGAGAAATATAGTTTTAAGGTGTGCTATATTTATGGGATAAAGTGCTGAAATAAAAGGGTGAACATTGAAGTTAACACTCAGAGGCGACAGGCTGTTATTCGTCGGCCTGACGATTGCGTCTAGCATGAAACAGCCTGTTGCCTCTGAGTGTTGACTTCAATGTTCACTTTTATATATATATATATACACACACATATATATATATATATATATATATATATATATATATATATATATATATATATATATATATATATATATTAGATATTGAGGTGAACACCCAGCGGCAACCATCACTTTCATACTTAAACGCAAACGTCAGGCCATGATGGGTGTCACCCCAATGTCTGTTTTTTTATTTACATATGCTCTATCACAGGATAATGAGCACTTTAGCCCATAAATATAGCATACCGTAAAATTATGCTTTTATCATATATATATATATATATATATATATATATATACATATATATATGATAAAAACATATATATATATATATATATATATATATATATATATATATATAGTGATTGATTGATTGATTGATTCGTTTGCCACTTTATCATCTCTTTCTGGTTACTTGAAAACTGAAAATATTTTTACATTATAATAAGTTTTTTCTTTGAGATAATAATGGTTTGGTGATACAAGCCTGACTGTAGCTAGGAATAGATTAGGTGGCTTCATAACTTTCCGAAAGGTATTTGAGAGTAAGTGAGTATAACGAACCCAACTGGAATTGTAATACAACTCTCCGATTAACAATCTATGTACTGACCAGATTCAACCTCGATTAACTTTGGTTATCGTACAGAAACCGGTGTTTGAACGTGATGTGGTCGTAAGCCTTACATACACACGCGCACACAAACACGCACGCACACTCACATACACACACACACACATTCGTATATAGGATTTATCTAAAGTACTTTTACAAATTTTGGGTGGGTGGATGAACGTATGTTCCCTCAAGGGGACCCTTGCCTTCATCGTCTTTTAGGACCAAGTACAATGCCGGCAGATCTTTTGTTTTTGAGTTTTATGATCGTAAGCAGGCAGATATGATTTTACAGACGCCTTATATATATGCTTAAAAATAGAAGAGATAAATATAATTCTGCTGAATATGGTGTCATATATGTACGTTATTTATATGTGTGTTTATATTTTTTTAGGTGTATGTAGATTGTTTGGTTTATGTAAGTATGTTATTGCATATTTTTCATCGTAACTTAGATTTATTGTTTATTTTACATTTATATTATTATTATTATGTGTATTTTATCCGTATTTTTTCATTTTAAATAATATCTTTTTTATTTATTATAACCTATATAAAAATGAATTTTTGATAGTAAATAATATTTTTTTTAATTATTTTCAGTTTTTTCTCTATTATTATTATTTTAAAAAATACAAAAGTGTCAAAATCGTGAATGTCTACATGCATTAAACAGAAAATCTATTAAATTGTACACAGCAGATTGCTGGTTTCAAGCCGTGTCTCTAGATTCCTTTTCTTTCTCTTTTTTTCCTTCTTTTTCTGTCGCTCTCTTTGTCTCTTTTCTCTATCCCCATTTAATTAGATAATTAGGTCAACATGTCTGGTCCAATCACTTCGATATATCTCTTTAAACAGACTTATATATATATATATATATATATATATATATATATATGATGTATATATATTGTGACGTAGCCCCCATTTCCATTAACCACATAGGCGTAAGGAAGAGAAATCCCAAATTCTAGACGAAAATTAGTTAGGTATAAAAAGAGAGAGATAAATAAATAAATCAAAATAGATAAGAATCTACTAATGCTTTCAACTTGCGAGCGAATATGTTCATATTTTCCTCTTCTCTTCACAACTTCTTTCCCTCTTTGCTTACTCTTCCACCACACACCACGGGTCCATGACCTTGAAGCGACCCGAGGCGAAAACGACGTTGTTCCGAAACCTCACAGCTATCAGGCGGTCGACCATAAATGAATTCCAGCCATTCACGTGATCAGGCCATCCTAAGGGCCGATTGAAATTTCGGCCATCACGCAAACGATGCGTGATCTCTGCCCCATCCTCCCGTGTGCCCGGTCAAGGACGAAGAAAAACCCACGTGACTGTCTTTGGGGACAGCAATAGTGGGAAAAGGGTTTTCAGTTTTTCCGTCCGATGAGTGGCAGACGAACATCGTTGGACGCGATCGTCCCGATTCCAAAGTGGACTGCCCACTGAAATGAGGAAGACAACGAAGTCTGTCGACTAGAAGCGAAAGGGCTGCTATAAACGGTATCGACCAACGAAACGCCTATACGTGATGCCGCAGAACGTTGAACATTCCCGAAAGGAAAAAATTCTGGAAAATTGTCGGCCGACCAAAACGTTGTGTTAAAATACGAACTCTCGCTTCGGCGAATTCGAACTTTATGCAAAACGTCAACTCAACGGTCAGATAAGTTGATTCTTTTGACTTGATCCCCTTTCTTTTTTTTTATATGTATATGTATTCGCTCGCGCCTTCTTTTCTCCTATAGGTCCCTTCCTCGTTGTTAAATGTATTTCTTTTTTTTTACCTGTTTGTATATTGGTAAATAAATGTTTTATTTTGAGAACCATCGTCTTGCGTCTGTTCTTCGTTGACTCCCTTGTGTTGCTTTCATTTCTGAGTGAAGACCGAGAAAGGATCCTACGTTTTCTTTTTGAACCCGTGGTTATTTTATTCTATATGCTACAAGTTCGTAAAATATAAAATTGGGGGCTCGGTCCGAGATATCTTTTCTCCCTGTTTTTTTTTTCACTCAGTAAGAATCGCACAGCTTCAGGGTGTCGGCGAACTACAGGCCAAGATGTCGGTTATAGATAGCTTTCTCACATCACCCTCTATGGAGAAATTATGTAAACTCAAAAAAGATGATATTGTTGAAATAGGGAAGGAATTAGAACTAGATATAACGAGGTCTATGAGAAAAACACAACTAGTTAGAATTGTCGCTGAACACATGGTAGATAATGACGTCTTCGACGTACAAGAATTATGTCAATTATCTATAGACACGTCGGAACTTTCGCAGGCCCACCTCGAGCTCGAGAAAGCGAAAATTGAGGCCGAGGCTAAGGTCAGAGCCGAAGCCGAGAGAGCAAAAGCGGAAATTGAAAAGGCTCGAATCGAGCAAGAAACTCGATTTCGGGAGTTAGACGAAAGGCGGGAACTTCACGAAGCTAGAAGTAGGGAGTTCGACTTAGCGAAGCAGGTCCGACTCGTGCCACAATTTAACGAGGCTGACGTCGACAAGTATTTTCAACATTTCGAGAAGGTCGCCTCAAATCTAGCATGGCCCATAGAAATGTGGCCAATTTTACTGCAGACTGCATTAAAAGGCAAAGCCCAAGAAGCTTACGCCGCTCTCTCAATAACAGACTGCGCTGAATATAGCATTTTTAAATCAGCCATTTTAAAGTCGTACGAGCTAGTGCCGGAGGCATACCGGCAAAAGTTTAGGGCCTACCGAAAAGGAGACGAACAAGCATACGTAGAGTTTTCGAGACAAAAGGAAACCTATTTCGATAGATGGTGCTTATCGAAAGATATTGAGGGAGATCACGACAGGCTGAAACAAATGATCCTGATAGAGGAGTTTAAAGAATGTGTCCATGATAATTTAAAAACCTACCTCGATGAAAAAAAGGTAGATACCTTATATGAGACGGCCACTCTCGCCGACGAATATGCATTAACGCATAAGCGGGGTACGTTCGGTCACAGCAAGCCATCCGAGTTTGGAAGCGGTCCACACCCAAGACGTGGGTCTGGCTCTGGTCCGAATTCGAAGTCTGGTCGATCGGTTAGTTCAAGCTATCCACCCAGCCCGAGAGATACCAAATCTCAAAATCATAGTCCTCAGTCGCCAGTTTATCGACAGACGAATAGGAGAGAGAGGAAACTCCCGATGTTCCACTACTGCAATAAAGTAGGACACCTCGTGTCGAATTGTTGGACGAAGCGGAAGGACGAGTCCGAAGCCCAAAGTCAAAACAGACCGCAAGGGTTAATTTCTACCGACAATGTAACCATGGATAGGAAGCCCAATGACGAAGATGTGAGGGAGGAGTATAGACCATTTGTGTCTGATGGATCTGTATCCCCCGTGGGTAACCCCACGGAGAAGGAATCCGTGAAGATCTTACGAGACACTGGGGCGACTCAGTCCCTGATTGTGGAGAGCTCGGTGCCATGTGGATCGGATTCGGCCACTGGCGAATCTGTTATCATGCAGGGTGTTACCGGTAGCTTTGTTAGCGTACCCCTTCACCGAATCCATCTTACGTCTGGGTTAGTGTCCGGCCCCGTCGAGGTTGGAGTAGTGCCTAGTTTGCCTATGAAGGGCATATCCATGTTGTTGGGAAACGAATTAGCGGGCGGAAGGGTGATACCCCACCCGAAAGTAGTTTCGGAAACGGATATCCTCGGTAGACACCGAAAATATCGAGGAAGAGAATCCCCATATTTCCCTCGTGTGCCGTGACCAGAGCACAGGCTAGAAAGAAGGCCTATGAAAAGATAGACGAGAGAATCGACAGGACAGAGGACGAGGTAATTGACCTGTCGCAGACATTTATAAATCCTGATATGGGATTAGGTTATCCTCTCGATAGTCCCCCTCCTGGGAATGGCGATGGTATTGTTGAGCCCGCTATAGACATCCCGTTATCGAGGAGAGCACTCGTAACAGAGCAGGGGAGAGATTCTGAGCTCACCCCACTTTTTCGTCACGTATTGCCTGAAGATGAGTTGGAGAAAGTTCCAACCGGATATTTTTTAAAGAATGAGGTACTAATGAGGAAGTGGAGACCACCCCACATATCAGCCTCAGAAGACTGGTCAACAGTCCACCAAGTAGTACTCCCTAAACGGTACAGACCAGGAGTAATGAGAACGGCTCATGAGATCTCCCTGGGGGTTCACCTTGGCATTAACAAGACATACAGTAAAATCATCAGACATTTTTACTGGCCGGGTATCCGGAGGGATGTGTCTGAGCATTGCCGCACTTGCCACACCTGCCAGGTAGTGGGGAAGCCGAATCAGAAAATCCCCATCGCACCCCTGCATCCCATTCCTGCCTTCGAGGAGCCCTTTTGTCGCATTGTTGTAGACTGTGTTGGTCCGTTACCCAAAACTAAGTTAGGGAACCAATATCTACTAACGATCATGTGCGCCTCGACCAGGTTCCCCGAAGCGATACCCATGAGAAATCTTTCCGCCAGGAAAATAGTAAAGGCCCTCATTGCCTTTTTCACTATGGTCGGCTTACCCAAGGTGATACAGTCCGACCAGGGATCCAACTTCATGTCAGGAGTGTTTCAACAAGTTATGAGAACTTTGGGTATAAAATCCATTAAGTCAAGTGCCTATCACCCCCAATCTCAAGGTGCCTTGGAGAGATTCCACTCCACCTTGAAGAGCATGATGCGAACATATTGCCTAGATCATCAACACGATTAGGACGAAGGTATCGCATTCCTAATGTTCGCTGCTCGCGAATCTGTACAGGAATCTTTAGGGTTCAGCCCATTTGAGTTGATATTTGGACATTCAATCCGCGGTCCCTTAAAGATGCTGAAAGATGGCTGGTTGCGGGAAGATCCAGTAACAGAAAATTTGCTGGATTATGTTTCCCGTTTCCGAACCCGACTAGCAGAAACATGTGAACTGGCCCGCGAGAACCTCCGATCGGTTCAGCATGAAATGAAAGATCGATACGACCGAGAAACGGTCGAACGAAGTTTCGATGTCGGGGATAAAGTACTAGTTTTATTACCCTTGCCCGGACATCCTCTCAAAGCTCGATTCCATGGTCCGTATGAGGTGGTCAGGAAGGCCAGTGACCTCAACTACGTTGTAAGAACTCCTGATCGCAGGAAGTCGACAGATGTGTCACATCAACATGCTTAAGCCTTATTATGAACGGGGAAAGACCGCCTCTGTTTTAGTGATCCGTGGGCCTAACACCACGCCTGGGCCCACAGAGATCCGAGGAGGAGTTACGGAAAGGGGTGACCACCCCACCAAACTTTACAACTCCGAGGTTTTAGCTGACCTAAGTGCGAAACTGTCGCATTTAGCCCTTGAGGAGAGGAAAGATTTAGCTTCCCTCATCGAGGATTTCAGGAGCCTATTCCCTGACGTACCCAACCAAACCAACATCACTTACCATGACGTGGAAGTAGGATATGCCACCCCCATTAAACAGCATCCCTACCGAGTCAACCCACGGAAAGCTGAAATCCTACGTGAAGAAATAGCCTACATGCTAGAGAATGGCATTATCGAGCGTAGTCAAAGCAGTTGGTCCTCCCCCTGCGTGCTAGTGGACAAACCTGACGGCTCGGTTCGGTTTTGCACCGACTACCGGAAGGTGAACTCCGTCACTAAGACGGACTCGTACCCCATTCCTCGGATGGACGACTGTATTGATAAAGTAGGCAAGGCCACTTATATTACGAAACTCGATCTATTGAAAGGATATTGGTGTGTGCCCCTAACCGAGCGCGCTAAGGAGATATCTGCTTTCGCGACTCCGGATGGCCTGTATCAATATCGCGTAATGCCTTTTGGGATGAAAAATTCCCAGGCTACCTTCCAGCGGATGATGAACCATTGCCTACGAGATCTGGCTGGAGTCGAAACGTACATCGATGATATAGTCGTGTACAATAACACCTGGGCCGAACACATTATATCTCTTCGAAAAGTATTCGATCGGTTGAAGCATGCCAACCTCACCATTAACCTGGCAAAAAGTGATTTCTGTCAAGCCGAGGTGACGTACCTCGGGTATGTTGTTGGCCATGGGCGGATAACTCCGATCAAGGCAAAAATACAAAGTATAGTTAGGTACCCAGCCGTGACCACCGAGAGAACAAGGCCTATTCGGTAGTGACGTGACGTCACAAAAGTAGTCCATGCAGTGAAACAGACAGTAATCATAATGTAACGAATAATTGTAAGAAAAAAATTAGTTTTAGAAAACTTTTAAAAAATACATTGTTTTACAAAACAAATAAACAGAATTGGATTTTATACAGAACTTTATTTCATATTAATTTTTTAAAAATAACCGATAAGAAAAAAAAATGTTGCTGAATGTTTTGTTAAAGAAATTAAACATCATGTTAGATTTCATTAAATTTTAAAGACTGAAATTCGTTCATTATTTTTTTATTTGTTTCAAATTTGAAAACATTTTTTAAATCATTATCAGTATTGTTTTAATTTGCATGTTTTTATCTTAATTTTAGTAATTATTCTGTAAAGTTACAATATCGTAATTATTAATGATTTTATTCATATACACTCGGACAGCAACAACTCAATTATGAATTAGGAAACAAATAAACAATTAAATAAATAGACGAGCAAATTACATGTAAATGATAAATAAACGATTAAAATAAGAAACAAATAAACTAAATACATGAAAGTAAATAAATTTGATACAAAAAAGAGATTTAAAATTCAAATAATACTTATAGAAAAGTAGGTTACAGACAATTCATTTTAAGAATGAAATTCATTCATGATTTCAATTGTTTCACATTTGAACATTTTTTATAAATCATAATCAGCATTGTTTTAATTTGCATGTTTTTATTTCAATTTTAATAATTATTCTGTGAAGTTACAATTTTTGTAATCATTAAGAGATTATTACAGTAACAACTGAATTATGAATTAGGGAACAAACAATTAAATAAACAAATTATAATTAAATGATGAATAAATAAAACAATTAAACATAAACAAGAAACAAAAACACAAACAAGAAAATAAATTAGATACAAACAATAAATAGATTTAAAAATCAAATAATACTTTCAGAAAAATAGGTTACTGATACAAAATTTAGCTGAATGAAGTTTTCTTTTTCTGCTTAACTTGTTACTTGTAATATTATTTTCCCTAGAACAAAAATTATTTAAAAGAGCATTTGTAGAGCTCCAGACAAACATTCTTTGTATTTTTTCTATATTGTGACCCTCATCACAAGTGTCAACATAAAAAAGAACCTCATAATCTGCAAAAAACATTCTATGTTATATGCATGGCTTATTTTCTTTTTCTTTGATTTACTGAATGAAGAAAAGAATGATTTTTTATCAGCTTATCAATGACTACATAATTATTCAGAACAAAATTTATAGTTTTATCATTAGGATATAAGAGAGAACCTCTATTAATCCCCTGAAAATAGATGCTTATTTCAGGTATTTCTTCCACATTATCTCTTACAGTTCCAGATATTAAATCTTTGCAGCTATTGCATTTAATTTTCTTAAAAACTGCATTACACCAATAACTTGCTAAGTATAGTATTACAGGTAGAACTTCTCTGCAATTATTTACATCATCCTCTTTAACATCAATTCTATATTTATATATATATATAACTTTTCCTCCTCTGTCACTTCATCCAAGTTTGGTTCTTGTAAACTCTTTAAATCAATTTTAATGCATTGCTGATTAAATGGTAAGTTTAATTTTAAAACTGATTGCATTCTAATAATTTTTTCACACTCAAACACTTGCCGTATCGAGATATTTTACTGATCCCCAGTAAGTTGTTGATATTGACCAAACCTTGCCTCAAGGTGATCAGTTTGAAATTTGCCTGGTAATATGTACAGCATTTTCAGTTCTTCTATGCAATACTTGGTCAGTTCTAGAAATGCATAGGTTGTATGATGCAAAGCAGTGAAGTTTTCCTTTGTTAATTTGCCATTTCTTCCAGAAATGCTATTCCAAGATTCTAACCAGTCACAGAATACAGAGGGAAATCTAAAATTTTCTTTGTTCATTCTAAGTGGATTGCAGTATTTATTTCTAAGCCGACAACCTTTATATGGCATTTTAACATTCATTATTGTCCACCAAATATAAAATATGTTTATATATTCTGCAAAATTAGGCAAATATTTCTGTTTTCCTAAGATCAATAATCCTTGAATAGTGTATTCATTAAAAATTTGCAGAACTAAATTAGCATTTTGCCTTTCAAGATTAGTAGGAGAAAGTGCCTTTGAGGTTAATTTATAATAATATTTTAAAATTGACTGAGATTCTAAGGCATGAAGTTTCTGTAAGGTAGAAAATGTGGCACTTTGGATACTATCTAATTCATGATTTCCATCATAACAAAATTTGGGGAACAGCATGCATTTATTTGCATCTTTTTAACTAAGCCAATTGTTTCTAATGTATTTTAATATATGGACCGAGTCAAAAAGGAAGAAAAGAGGTCGAGACTTTATAACTGAGGGTGGATATACAATGGAAAGCTTTGGAGAACTGCAAAAGAAAGATATAGCTTTTTTATTTATAGCATTATTATCTGTTATGATTGATAATACTTAAAAGCCTATCTCCTCTAAACCAATTATTATATGTTTAACTATATCAAATAACTTCTCAGCTTTAAGACATTTAGTTGGCATAACATGCACAACATTTTATATTGTGAGAATACATTGCTAATCCTAAAAGCAAAAGCACTTGTTGCAGCTTCACTGCTGTTATCAGATAAGCTAACAATATTACCACCATTATAATGTTTTAGATGAATTTCATCAACAAGTAAAGATACTGTGATGTCCTGCACTAGGAGCTTAAATTTATTTTTAATATACATAAGAAAATTGTTATGTTGCTCAATCAAAGGATTCATATATGTTGATAAGGTTAATCTTTTAATGGTTGAATAGCTAGGTAAAATTATATTTTTGCTGTCTCTTAACAATCTGTCCCCTTTAGGGGAGCAGTTATATAACAATGAAGAAAATATCATTTCTGTTGAATAATCAAGCTTATTTTGTGTCATTAAATTTAGCTGCTCATATATAAATTTGATTGCATTAATGTTTGATTCTTCTTGCACCAATAGTAGAAAGGACATTACCAATTTTAATATAAAACTCATATTTTGAGGTTCAAGTTGCTGTTGTTCTGTGTCCATTTTTTTCATGTTTTCTATCAGAATTTCAAGAGTATTTTGATCAGTTACGTGTTTAGAAATCTTATAATCCCCTATTGAATGTATTTCCACATCTCTACAAAAAAACATGTACTGCAAAATCAGATTCTATTACAAGAGACAGATAGATTTTTGGATATGGGGATTTGATGATGCTGAATATAATAAGTGTCTTTTGCTGCCTAACAAAACTCCAGTAATTTCTATCAAGGAAATTTAATTTCCCTTCTAGATCATTATTATGGAATTTCTTCTGCATTTTATATGCTAAGTCATCATTAATACTTTGATTTAAAGTACTTTTAAGAGCAGAATTCTCTAGTCACATTCTCCTGGAATCTGGTGACTCTCTAGAAGTAGTCAATGAAGATAAATATGAGGGACAGTTTGGGAAAATTCTAGGAATAGCACCATCATGAAGATATATTTTTTTAGGTTAACTGCAATTGTGACACCTGTTTTTTCGTCAAAAGCTGACGATTCACTCCTTATGTCCTCCGGTCGAAAATGTAGTTCACATAAAAACTCAAAAAGATTTTAAAAACCAAACCTATTTTAAATTCTTGTGAAAATCTAAGGAAATCAATCAGCAAAAATCTAAAAAATAATATGAAGCAATAACTATTTTAGGAAAAGTGGAGAGAATTCAAGAAAAGATTATTAGTGACGAAGCTATGTAGAAATAAGAGAATTTTTAACGTTTATTCATTTCTTTAATTTAAAATGATGAATGCAAAACATTTTTATGAATAAAACAATTCTAAAAAATTGTTAAATTATTAGAATTATTTTTATGCCTAAAAAATTCCTTTATTAATTTATATCGAAAATTTCTTAAAGTTTATTTTCATAAAAATTAGATTTCAGCTTTTAAAAACTTTCGCAAATTTCTTTTAATGTGTTTTGTGAATTATAAAGATATAAAATTATTTTAATCCTCAAAGTTTCAATTGAGTTTAATAACTTTTTAAAACAAGTTACAAAGCTGTTTTAAAATGTGTTGTAAATTAGACATAAAATTCAATTCAATTAAAGTTTCATTTAGTCACGAATAAAACAATTCTAAAAAATCGATAAAATTATTTTTTATGTATATAAAATATTCCTTTCGAAAATTTCTTTAAAGTTTATTTCTTAAAAAAATGAGATTTTAGATTTTAAAAACAACACGTACGAGAATGAATGTCTCTCTCTCTAAACTTTCTCGCTAGATTTATGTCTTATTAACTTTATGTTATGAATTACAAAGACATGGTATTAATTTTATCATTAAAGTTTCAATAAAATTGACTTATTTTTTAATACAAAAAATATACTCACTCTGCTGAATTTAGTAGATAAAAATGATCTCTTCTGATTGTACGAATCCAAACATCAGATAATTCTTTATCTTTAGTTAAAGAAAATACATGTATTTTAGGGCCGTTTTTATAATTCCCTTTGCAATTTGGTACAATGCATCTATAAGGCATTGTTTTTGTTTTAAATTAATTCAATATTTAAAAGAAAATATTAATAAGTAATTTAAAAATGCCGCCGTAAAAAAACTGCTACACAAAACAAACGACACGCTTCTTGCAAGTCGGACTCAATATGATGACGTCACATTTGTCAACAACGAAATGAGACAGGCCTTCTCTCTCGGTGGTCACGACCCAACCCCAACCAACGTGAAAGGCCTGAGGAGATTTCTCGGAATGGCGGGTTATTATCGCAAGTTCTGTAAGAATTTCTCTGATGTAGCCTCACCACTTACCCAGTTGTTGAAGAGGAAGGCCAAATTTGATTGGACACCCGACTGTCAGAGATCCTTTGATCAAATAAAAGCTTTGTTGTGCTCAGATCCTGACCTCAAAGCACCCGAATTTACGCAACCATCCAGATTAGCTGTAGATGCAAGTGACCATGGCCTTGGTGCTATACTATTACAGGCAGATGCAAATGGTATCGAACATCCTGTCAGTTATTTCTCAAAGAAATTTAACAGTCACCAGAAAAATTACTCTACGGTAGAAAAAGAAACTCTTGCCCTTTTGTTAAGCCTACAACACTTCGAAGTGTATGTGTCTTCGTGCTGTCAGCCTACTTTAGTATATACTGACCATAACCCACTAACCATTCTTAGGAAAATGAAGAATAAATACAGACGACTATTGTGCTGGAGTTTAGCGTTACAAGAATACGATCTGACTATTCAACACATAAGAGGCGTCGACAACGTTTGTGCGGACGCCCTATCCCGTATCTGACCGATAAAGATTTTGCGGGTCCAACGTGGACGAAACCCCTCTTTTCTTTTTATAAAAATGCAATTAATGGCATTTTTCTTCTTTTTGGTAGGGAGGTGTGACGTAGCCCCCATTTCCATTAACCACATAGGCGTAAGGAAGAGAAATCCCAAATTCTAGACGAAAATTAGTTAGGTATAAAAAGAGAGAGATAAATAAATAAATCAAAATAGATAAGAATCTACTAATGCTTTCAACTTGCGAGCGAATATGTTCATATTTTCCTCTTCTCTTCACAACTTCTTTCCCTCTTTGCTTACTCTTCCACCACACACCACGGGTCCATGACCTTGAAGCGACCCGAGGCGAAAACGACGTTGTTCCGAAACCTCACAGCTATCAGGCGGTCGACCATAAATGAATTCCAGCCATTCACGTGATCAGGCCATCCTAAGGGCCGATTGAAATTTCGGCCATCACGCAAACGATGCGTGATCTCTGCCCCATCCTCCCGTGTGCCCGGTCAAGGACGAAGAAAAACCCACGTGACTGTCTTTGGGGACAGCAATAGTGGGAAAAGGGTTTTCAGTTTTTCCGTCCGATGAGTGGCAGACGAACATCGTTGGACGCGATCGTCCCGATTCCAAAGTGGACTGCCCACTGAAATGAGGAAGACAACGAAGTCTGTCGACTAGAAGCGAAAGGGCTGCTATAAACGGTATCGACCAACGAAACGCCTATACGTGATGCCGCAGAACGTTGAACATTCCCGAAAGGAAAAAATTCTGGAAAATTGTCGGCCGACCAAAACGTTGTGTTAAAATACGAACTCTCGCTTCGGCGAATTCGAACTTTATGCAAAACGTCAACTCAACGGTCAGATAAGTTGATTCTTTTGACTTGATCCCCTTTCTTTTTTTTTTATATGTATATGTATTCGCTCGCGCCTTCTTTTCTCCTATAGGTCCCTTCCTCGTTGTTAAATGTATTTCTTTTTTTTTACCTGTTTGTATATTGGTAAATAAATGTTTTATTTTGAGAACCATCGTCTTGAGTCTGTTCTTCGTTGACTCCCTTGTGTTGCTTTCATTTCTGAGTGAAGACCGAGAAAGGATCCCACGTTTTCTTTTTGAACCCGTGGTTATTTTATTCTATATGCTACAAGTTCGTAACAATATATATATATATATATATATATATATATATATATATATATATATATATATATATATATTTCTCTTTCTTTCCCTTTCCCAGCTTTGAATACATATCCTTCTCATTCCCCTCTCTCGCTTACCTTATGCTATTCCGAATACATATCCTTTTTTCCTTTCCTTTCACACAATTTTGAATCTACATTTTTAAACATAATTTATGCTTAGATTATTGTTTTTGTGCCTGGAAAAATGTTTATTCATTAATTTGTGTGATGATGATCGGTCTGATGAGTTAGAACCGAAATATCGGTTCTAATGAAATAAAAATATCACCATGACCATTTAAAGTCTTCGTTTTCTTAATATTATATATATAGAATTGATATATGCACAAACACACATACACACATACTCACGAACACACACACATATATATATATATATATATATATATATATATATATATATATATATATATATATATATATATATATATATAGTGTCACCCGGATATAAGAGAGTTGTCGGGACCGGAGAAGAAGTCTCTTATATCCGGGTTTGGTCTATTTTGTTTAGGTAAGTATGGCTCTAATTTGGGACCAGAGAAAATCTCTTATATCCGGGTTTCTCTTATACCAGGGTCTCATATCCGGGTTACACTGTATATATATATATATATATATATATATATATCACTAAATATGTTATGCGTTGTTTTCCTCTGTTCCTCTTTGCCTTGACTCTATCCTATGATTATCACATTTTTCAAGCCATATTTCTTCATTATTTGTCTTCGAAATTTCGGCTGTCTCTTCCTATATTAAGTATAAGCGTCCATTTTGTTTTCTCAAATTTCGTATAGAACTTCAGCGTTGCTCACATATTCGGTCTATGATTCTTATATTGATTGTTATCGTTATGTTTCGCCCTTTGAACTTTCTGGCCTTCTTCAGTTGTCTGTCGTAGTTGGTAATTTTCAGGGATTTTCAGACCGATCAGTTTATTGAATTATCCACGATGGTAGATTTTTCTCATTACATTTCTCCTTGCTAGAGGAGATCTAGTAACAATTAATTCTATCGTGTTAATTCGTCTTTGTGATACTGACAATACCATGAACAGAAGATGCGAGAAACGAGGAAGTCTTAAGGAAAATAGGAACTATAAAGAAACTTATATTTGCTATCACAAAGAGACAGCTGAAATGTCGAGGACATATAATGAGGAAAGAGGAACTGCAGAATCTAACACTCACAGTGCATACTGAAAACGAGAGAAACAGATGAGGGAACAGCGAGTAAACTACTTAACAAGTTCACGTGAGAGAATGGCAGAACAGCAACAATCAAGAATAGTAATCGGCAAAAAATTACAGCAACACAAAGACAGATTGCCGATGTTCTGAAATGACGTCGCACGTAAATAAGTCAGCGGTGAATGTTCGAACTCTGTTAAAATCTAGGATTTCGAACGCTGATATTTCACGGAAAGCAGATCTTGCCCATTTCAGAATATAAATATCAGGATTTTAGTGTATTTTGCTCGTCCGTCTTTTTGCCAATTTGGACATCGCTGCCATGGCTGCGGTAATCAGTGAGTAGATTTCTGAGCTGCCGGTATCATCTTTAGACAAGATTATAATACTATAAGATACGCAATGGCTTCCTCGGAAAGAAAACTACAGGACCTTCTAGACAGAGTAGTAGATGAAAGCGTGAAAAAAGGACTAACCATCAATTGCAAGAAGACAGAAAGTATATTCATTAGAAAGAGAAAATCCCAAAATGCAAGTTACAAAATGGAGATGTCAACATCAAGCAGCTGAAGTTGAAATATCTGAGAAGCGTTTTTTAACAGAGGAGGGAAAACGCAACAAAAAGATCCGAACACGCATTGGACTAGAAAAATAAGGGTGCCGCTTTAGCGTGTGTCCTGCCGATCAATGTATTCTACCACTACATTTGTATCCTATATTACCTAGCGTAAGGAGAAAAGCAAAAACGGGAGGAGGGATGTCATTTATTGTTGTATTATAAAATTTAAAATAAATAATTATAAAATAAGAAATTTGACTAAAAATCATAAAACAAGATATTTGAATCCCTATAATAAAATCATTCTGAATGTCTTTTAAAATATCGAGAAAAGAAGTCGGATAAATGCCTTAATAATATAGGATACAAATGCGGTAGTAGGATACACACTACAGCTGAAACTGATTGGTAGGACACACGCTAAAGCGGCACCGAAATAAGCATTCCAAAAGCTAAGGTGCTTGGAAACGGAAAAAATCCGTTAGAAACAAAGAAAGGAGTTTGGGGTTCCTATGTCATATCCCTCCTCTTATATGACAGTGAATGCTGGACAATTTCCCTACGGGTGAAGAGAAAAATTTAAAACTAGAGACAGTAGAAATGTGGTTCTACAGAAGGATGGTGAGATTCGATGGACGGGGTGAGTAAGTAACAAGGAAATCTTTAGGGAAATAGCAACAGAAATAATACTTATACTAAGAATCAGGAAAAGACAGAGGAAATACCTTGTACACATTATGAGGAAAGAGGGGTTGGAAAACTTAATCTTCACGGGGCATATTGAAAACAAGAAATATAAAAGAAGGCAGCGAGTCACTTACCTGGCGGGCTTGTGTGAATAGATGTCGGAACGGAGAATAGGGACCTTGGCCAAAGGAGAAAAATTGAAAAAAAGAATAGGAATTTGTGGAAAGCCCGTGATCGCATAGATACTGAAGGGGTGCGGCACACAGGGAAAGAAGAAGCAGACTCTTGCGAAGGTTCGTTTATGCGAAAACTGCTTTCTACATAAGTGTGTTTCCAGGGCCAATGCGTACTACATCTGAATCCTCCGACCAGATGGAACCCAAGTTTGATTGGAGGTTTAGGCGATTGCTTCTTAACCCTCACTATCTTATCAACATTTGCTTTTTTCTACCTACATTTATATACGTTACAAATTAAACTAAGCACAACTATTGAAGCATGACAAATTTTCCCGGATTTTGGTGTCATATTGGGTTATTTTTTCCGTGAATTTGTTTTACTTATGCTAAGTCTTGTAAAACACTATATAAAATTCACTATTTTGTTTATCCTTACTGTTGAATGTGCTAAAATTCTTCAACATTTTAATAAGAAAAAGTTGATGTTAAAAATTGCCGCAAAACATTGTTGATTTATTTTAAGATGGAATGATCTATTATGACAAGTCTCTTAATTTTTATTTAGATACATTATATTTATTTTCAACTTTTCTGGTTGAATTGTTCACCTATATTGCATTTGATGCATTATTGTACATAATTATGTTACAATAAAATTTGTATTGTATATGAATACTGCCTTATGAAAATTCAGTTGTAATAGACTGGTGGGCCCCGTATCATAGATTCGTGGGCACCAGTATCATAGATTCGGATGGGGCCTCGAGACACTTGCGCCGGCCCTGTAAGTCTCAATATACGCGTTCATTCTGCGCTCGCGCATGCGTAGTAGGTATGCTTGTCTGAGTGAGCAAAAGGTTTATGCGAGTGCAAAAGCATGTGAAGTGTCGCAAGGTCATTGTGCCCAATTTTTAAAACATTTGATTAATGCCGCTCACCATCAATCTGTCTCATTCTTTCTTTCTTCCTCCCCTTTCTTTATCCCCTTTCTTTATATTTTATCTCTCTTCTCATTCTTTCCTTCATTTTCTCTTTCTCTCTCTTTATTTCTCCCGCTCTCACTCTCTAGTGGTCTCTTATTTTCTCGCTTTCTTTCCCCCACTCACTCTTTTCTCGTTCTATCTCTCTTTCTTCTTTCCCCTCTCTTTGTTCTTCCCTTTTTTACTCTGTCGCTCACAAGCTTTACCTCTCTCTCTCTCTCTCTCTCTCTCTCCACTTTTTACTGTTTCTTCACATTTTTGTTATTATCATTCTCTCGTCTCTCTTTTTTTATTTCGTTCTGTCTACACAGCACACTTTCTCTCTTTCATGTCTTTCTCTCTCAGTCCTTTTCTATTTTTCTCCATTTCTATACACTCTTTCCATATATTCTGTCACTCTTTCTCTCTGCTCTTCTACTCCTCCATCTGTCATTCTTTATCCGCCTCTTTACCTCTACTTGTAACCGTCCCTGTCTATTTTTCTCTTTCTTTCTCTCCATTTTCTCCCTTCCTTCTCTTTTGTCACTTTCTTTCACTCGCTCAGTCTTTCCCTCCTTCACAGATTCTCTATTCCTTCTTTCTTGTTCCCTTTCTGTCTGTCTGCCTGTCTCTCCCCTCTCTCTCTCTCTCTCTCTCACACACACACACACACGCACACACACACACACACACACACATACATAGACGCCTTCTATACCTGTCTCTTTCTCCCCTCTGTGTCTGCCTCTAGGATACTCTCCATACTTCTCTTTCACTACTTCTCTTCCGCATTTTCTATATGTCATTTTCTTTCCATCTCTCACTCTCTACTTCTTCCTCCTTTTTTTTTCACTTTATATATCAGTCTTCTATCCCTCTCTATCCATTTTTGTCTGTCCCATTCTTTCCCGCCCTTATATTCTTCTATATGTCTCTTTCTGCATCTTACCTTCTCTCTCTCTCTCTCTCTCTCTCTGATTCTGTATATATATCTATATATATATATATATATATATATATATATATATATATATATATATATATATATATATATGGATGTATTTTATTCATTCGAAAATTATAACATAAATATGTTATAAAAATTTTTGTTTCAACACTTCTGGTGTCTTATTAAAGTGATGGTGTTAAATGTAGTATAAAGAGGTTTAGAAGGTTTAAATCAACCAAACACCCCTCGATAGAGGAAACGCTTTTACATAAACTGCAATGACCAATTAAAATACAAGTATATGAAAATTCAAAAAAACTTGACAACGAACCTTAGTTATAATTATTAATGCCTTGATTTTAGGGTTAAACTAAAATAGAAATCATTCTGAGTGATGAATATTAAATTTTACTATAAAATTGAAAATAAAAAATTACCAATTTTAAATTTAATCTGTATTAAGTTTAAAATATTATAAAATTATTTAAAGAGGAAACCGAGGAAAGATTCTCTCTTACTTCTCTCTAGCTCTCTCTTACACACACACACACACACACACACATATATATATATATATATATACCATTGTCCTTCCTTTATACATATTCTGTTTCTTTAGACATATTTTCTCACTCTCACGTTCTTCTCACTTTCCTCTCATATTCTTTTACTTTCTTACTGTCTCGCCCCGTTTTTTCTCTCAAAATCTCTTCACTACCCTCACCCCATCTTTCTTTATCTTTTCAATTTTCAATTTACGTTCCAACCATTTCAAAGCTCTAACCTAGAATTGGATTACATTTTCACCAATAATTTATGTCTCTGTTTATTTTAATTATACCGCTGTAAATCCCAAATCTAAGTACCTTCATTTTTTTTTTAACTTTATTTTGTACTTTTCTTTGTTCCGTCTTTTGCTAACCCAACACCTGGCACTAGACTTAACAGAATTTCTTTTCAAGCACCTAACTGATTTCAAATACTTTACTCACTCACCTATCGTGTCATTAAATTTGTTTTTTCTTTATTTCTTTTTAGCTATCTTTATTTATTTGCCAATATTTTCCAATATCTCAAATCTCAACAGTACGCGAAAGTGGCAAGACTAGAAATGAAAAAACAATGGAAAAAATAGTTTTGCTATGATAGTCTAACCTAATCTAAACTTAAGTACTAAAGCGTTAGTCAGCAATAAAATGGATATATTTTTTGCCCACCGCCACTTGCAGCATAATGACGTATATATGCCATAATAGATAAAGAGGTATTGTCGCTGTGGCGGTGCAGTTTGTTCGAACCACGTGACTTGAATAAAAATAACTTGTTCGTCCTCTCTTGTTCCTTCTTTCTCTACTATATGCGGTTGCTGCTGTTGCTATTGCTGTTGTATTTTTAATACTTAAAATTATATATTTAACACCATACCCCTTAATGATGTAAGCAATCATGGTGCTCCCCAGGTTCCTTTTTCTTCTGTGATTCTCCCTTTGTATTCTTTTCGTAAGAAGGAAGTTCCATTCGGACGGCTTCTTTCCGAAAGCAAATGCTCGGTGGAATACGCTCCCGGGAGAATGCTTCCCTGATAAGTACAATTTTACCCTCTTCAAATCTAGGGTCAAAAGTTATCTATCCCACATAATCTAGAATTCATATATCCATTAAACCTCATTCATTTTCAAGAAAGAATTTCCACTCACAGCTTCCCAAGAACCGATACCGCAAGGGACAGGCTCCTGAGTGAATGCTTACAACATTAACCTCTTCGTTTGTAGGGTCAATAATTACCAATCCCCTTTAACCTCATAATCTTCCTACTCCCTCCTCTTACATTCATATGCCACACCTCATTCAGTAATGCTCTACTTTGAGCGGATCTTGAGCCTTGTATCGGGTGAACATTAATAAAAGAAGTTTAGGGTTTACAGAGAATGCTCATAACAACCAGAAAATGACAGGTGAAAAATTATTGGAAACATAGCGAGAAAAGAAGTTTTGAAGAATTTAATACCCTACTTTGGGCAGCTCTTGAAACTTGTATTAGATGAACATTAATAAAAGAAGTATATAATTTACAGAGAAAACTCATAACAACCAGAAAATGAGAAGTGAAAAATTATTGGAAAAATTGTGAGGAATGAAGGATTGGAGAATTTAATGCTCATAGGACATATCGAACTACATACCAAATCTGAGTAAATGAACAGGGAACAAGTACTCTGATGATAAAAAAGGAGGATAAAGGAACAAGCAATACTGTGGAAGTTGTAGAGAAACATGATAGACCAATAAACATGTTACGTATATATATATATATATATATATATATATATATATATATATATATATATATATATATATTGTCTTAATTAGTACATATACGCGTACCTAAGTTTTTGGCGTGCGACTATAGTTTCGCTGGGAGGTGTTCCTAGTTCGTCATGCACAGTTAGTAAAAATAGAAAAATGTGTGGGAATTGAGTTGGCCATGGTTAGGGAAGCCTAAACAAGTGGCTCATAGGAGTCTCACTGCTACGTAGCGTAAGAAATAAAGTTGCACGGGTGGGGGTAGGTACGATGCTGGTGACTTGCATTTATCAGAAAAAAATAGCGGAATATGAGGAAGGGTAAGAAAATTTGAAATTTAAAGTTGAAGACGTTGTGTTCATGTAATAAATCGCTACGTGTAGGATGGGTTAAAAAATAGATGAAGGTAAAAATAGGAAAAAACGTGTGAAGTAGAGGGTGACCGTGGTTAGGCGGGGGCCTTATATTCTAATAAGGTAGGTGGCGGCGGGGACTGGAATTAGTCAGGTTTCCAATATTTTAAGATGTACGGTTTCTTATGTCTACATGAAATTAATTCAGTTAGTTTATTCATTAGGCCTGGTTTGTTAATGTTTTCGTGGATAAATCTTTTCTCTAAAGACATAAGTCGCATCGTCCTCATCGCTTACCGGAAAAGGATTTGGTTTGTGCTATGAATTCCCATTTAACATTAGGTGTGTAGTCATTTGTTTAATACACCAGAGAGTGTAGTGGCGTTTGCATATATTTTATTGGTGAGTGTCATCTTTTGATAGTAAAAATGTTTTTCCAATTAATAGCGGTGGATCCGAAATAGAATTTGCTTTGGTTATTGTGCGTGGTGCTGGCCTCGTATATAATTCTTTTGCTCGTGTACCCTAACCCGTGCCTGACGAACTGGGAACACCACCTAGCGAAACTATAGTCGCACGCCAAAAACGTAGCTACGCGTATATGTACTAATTAATACATAACCGCACTGAGTACTATTACGTCTACACCTCATGCATAAATTTAACGATTATTTATTTTCTTGTCTTCGTACGCACACCAGCACAGGCGTACACGCCTGCTTATAGTTGACCGTTTCATTTATCCACTCTACACCTCTCTCTCTCTCTCTCTCTCTCTCTCTCTATATATATATATATATATATATATATATATATATATATATATATATATATATATATATATCAAGGCGATATATGTATACTAAAGACAAGGTAGAAGTGGTGTGAAAGACGTTAGAAAACTATTTTGCCTGTTTTATAATCAGCGGTCAGAATCATAGTACAGACGCCATTGGGAGAGGATAAAATAGTTGAATGCCAACATCCACCACCACCCACACCGAGTTGCCCCAGTTGGTTGTAATTTGCCAATGGGGGAAATGGGCTACGTTTTACATTTGGTATGAAGTTTGTTTGTTCATCGAATCTCGACCTATGCGTTACAGGACGTTCCTTTATAAAATTTCTCACTTTCTTTTCTCTTTCTTACTCTCCCCCAAACATAAAACAAGCACTCTCACCCCAACCCCGTCTCTATGTATGTATATATATATATATATATATATATATATATATATATATAAAATATACTTATATAGTTATTTATGTATATACTGATGAGTTTTATTATTTATTTTATATATATAGTTTACGATTTATCATTTTATTATTCTATTATAATTGTGCTTCTCCCTCTTTTCGTTAGTTCGCATGGCCATTACGCCCTGGCAACGCCTCCTAAATAATGCACTATTCCGTTTTGATTGCGTAGGGAGAGAGGAAAAGACACTACTTTGTTTCTGTGTAAGAAAGAAAGAGAAGAGAAGAGAAGATAAGATAAGATAAGATAAGATAAGATAAGATAAGATAAGATAGAAGTGTTTACTGGCTGTTTCAGTGAAATGGGAAAAGTTATCAATTTCTCATTTTTTTCTTGTACCCCATTTCTTCTTAAAATAACGACCAGTATTTATATTTATGATTGTTATTGTACTATTTTGTTAAGTTGTTAATCTCAAATATTTAACGATGCGCTAGTGGAATTTCTACTGAAATTTTACTGTAGTAAAGCTCTTCAAGAGCTTATTCAATAATTAGGTTAAGAATTAAGATTCATCAGAATACTTAAATAGGAAGAGTGGGAAGTTTTCAGGGGTTAAACTAGTATAGATACATAGGCGCAAATATTGTTTACAATTTTTGTAATCATGCGGATGCTAGTCGAAAAATGATCGCTCTCGGCGATCATTTTTCGACTAGCATCTCCATGAGAAGGAGCGTCTGTAGGGATATTAATAATATTATAAATAAAAATAAAATATAAAATAATAATGAAAATTACAAATAAAACAATAACATAAAAACTTTTTATAAAATAAATTAAATAAATATTTAAAATAATAAAAATACTCCCAGCATGCAACAAAAACTCTTCTTGTCGGAAATACGGACATCTCGCCAAAAGACGGTAAAAATTACATCTCTTCATCATGAACCTTCTTACGGGCAACACGTGTCCAATATCTCTCTGTGATATGGCTTGTAATACTGTTATCTCTGTATGTTTTATTTCTGTGAACACCAGGCTATTCATCTGGTATGGTGTAAATGAATCACCACAACGTTATGGCGACCGCGACGTGTATATTCAAAACAACCTATTCACTCAA
Organism: Acanthosepion esculentum; assembly: GCA_964036315.1. Lineage (NCBI taxonomy): Eukaryota > Metazoa > Mollusca > Cephalopoda > Sepiida > Sepiidae > Acanthosepion > Acanthosepion esculentum. The sequence goes on along the minus strand of OZ038498.1, from coordinate 77,625 downwards.
AAGACGGATGTCTTGGAGGCCCGAACTTTTATATGCCCCTAGAATAGACATCATTGAAGAGGCATTCTGGGTCGTAATATCTGTCTATAAAACAAACATATATATATATATATATATATATATATATATATATATATATATATATATATATATATATGCAGAAATATAGTCTTAAAGTGTGCTATATTTATGGGGTAAAGTGCTCAATATCAGAGATAGAGCGTGTGTAAATATAAAAGTGGACATATATATATAAAAGTGTGTGTATGTGTGCGTGCGTGTGTGTGGGGACAGATTTTTTGTTATTTCGTTTTATATATGCAACCCTGTTTTTGTGAACACTGTTCCGTTCTTTATTATCCTTTCTTCTCACTAAACTCTTCTCATTCTCCTTCACTCCTGTAACCCACTGCATCCTAGTGCTTAGAAATATTATTATATATATGAGAGATAGAGAGAGAAAGAATTATTTTGTCTATGCATAAAAGATGTAACTTATATAGATAGATAAAAATAGAGATATAGATAGATATAGAGATTATTTTATATATGTGTATATATCAAACCAAAATTTACAAAAACCCTTGAGAAAAATTCAGGTCGAAAACTCTGAAGTTCTATATAAATCACATTACCGGAAACATCTCGCTGTGAGAGAGACCCTGTATATAAATCATATCACTACTACTATCAACCTCACTTTATTTAACAGTGGTAATAGTGTGCTGAAACTTTTAAAAAAAGACGCTTACTCGAATTCCTGCAGCGCTCAACAAGCGAAGCACGGATAAACACACCTATAAAAAATTTAAACAGTAAAACATGAAGAAAAATCATCAACACCTAAAACACCAGGAGTCATTGAAAATGGTTAAATAAGTGGCTGGAAGTGCTTGAGACAATGGATATTACATACAATTTTTGCACTCCCTTACTACCAAACAGTAAAATTTGAGAATGTTGGAAAAACTAAATAATTATATTTTCCTTTTCTTTCTCTCTCTCTCTCTCTCTCTCTCTCTCTCAATATATATATATATATATATATATATATATATATATATATATATATATATATATATATATATATATATATATATATATATATATATATATATACTTTCTGATTATACGTTTTTATAGATACAATTATTTTAAGTAATACTGTAGTTATAATAAATAGTTTTAATTATATTTACCGGCCTGAACAACGGTAAATATAAGTAATATTGTTTATTATGAGTGAATATTAATTTATTAATATTTATTAATTTTATTTAATTTATTTATTTTATTAATTATTAATTAATTAATTAATTTATGTATTTATTGTTGTGAATATTAATTACATTTAATTCGTACTGAAAAGTATAAATTAAATGTAATTAATACTGTTTATTATAAGCTGAGCATTTATTCAAAATAATTGTATGTATAAAAATAACGTATAAACAGAAAATATATTAAAATAATTGTGGGACTTAGTTCATTTCATAATATATATATATATATATATATATATATATATATATATATATATATATATATATATAGATAGATAGATAGATAGATAGATAGATAGATAGATAGATAGTAGCTTTCCGGCAAGTACTAGCGGAAAGATTTCAGGTTTTTACAATTGAAATGGATAGATCTAACCGTAAGTTCTATGCTGACAGTTTCTTCTCTCACATTTCAATGTCAATCGCTTACTACTGTCCTCCTGATTTCTCTGCTATTGCTCTCGTTCCTTATTAATGTTTCTGCTTTCTAATTCTTCTACATCAGTAACCTCTTGTGTCTCAGTGGCTTTACTGCCTTAATTGGGGCAAATCCGATTATATATATATATATATATATATATATATATATATATATATATATATATATATATATATATATATATAAGTGAACATAGAAGTCAACACTTAGAGACGACAGTCTGTTTCATGCTAGTGCAATCGTCAGGCAACGACGATTGCACTAGCATGAAACAGACTGTCGCCTATAAGTGTTGACTTCTATGTTCACTTCTATATTTACACACGCTCTATCTCTGATATTGAGCACTTTATCCCATAAATATAGCACACCTTAAAACTATATTTCTTCATATATATATATATATATATATGTGTGTGTGTGTGTGTGTGTGTGTGTTATAATTCATTCTGTCTCACCTACGACTCTACTCACTTTCCCTTTCACTCTCTCTCTCTCTTCTTCTTCTTCTTTTCTTTCCTTTTCATCCGATCTCTCTTTTGCATCACTTATCATTTCCCTTGATCATAACTTTATCCTAACATCCTTTTCTTCTTTGTAAAGCAACGATGCTAATAACACAATCTGTCTCCTGCCTTTTACCAGACAAACTGACATTGATTGTTGGCTATCATCCAAAAGACTAAAGTATTTCCCACATAGGGCGGGGAGATCTCATAATCATCGAGAATTTGAATTTAATAACACCGAAATCCAGGAAGAACAATAAAAGGTCAACTGCATATTAAATAGCACTTTAAAAGAATTTCTCCCTTTTTTTCTGGGCAATGAGTTTTATTCATTTTATTACTGCAATGTCATATTTTGCAAGTTAGTAGAACAATGTCCGATAGATTAGATTATTTCGCAAAGAAGAATTTATTTCTCAAAAATATTAACATAAGAAATAGCAATGAGTCTCATACATACATACATATATAATATATTTTCTGGTTATACGTTATATTTATAGATACAATTTAAGTAAATGTTCTGCTAGTAATTAAACCTAAAATTTTGCACTTCTGCACTGATAACATGAAGCAAATTATTAATTCCCTTAACAATTACATTTTAAGTAAATTCCATGTAAAAAAACTAAATCTAACATGGAAACCCCCTGTAATTGTATAATTATGGAAAACTACCCAGTAGAGGGCAAGTAGTATACCAGGCAACCATTACCCCTAAAGAAAATACGGCAAAACATAATATTTACAACGGCATTTCTGCAGGAGAATTTAAAAAGAGAATCAATACACATAGACATTCATTCAGCAATCCAAAATTAAAACACCAAACATCCCTTTCGAAAAAAATTTGGGAATTGAACGAAAAGAGTCTGAATCATCAAATAAATTGGAAAATTCTAGGTTTCGCGAAGACCCCAATACTTTTAAGGATAGGTGCAAGCTATGTTTAGAAGAAAAAATCAGCATAATAAAATATAAAGATCAATGCAAACTATTAAATCAAAGGAGAGAACCAATCATGAAATCTAGACATAGGAAAAAAATTCCAAATTACATAAGAATACATGTGCATATATGTGGGGGTGTATGTGTACGTATAGTGGCATATATGTATGGACATGTAAGTGTACATATATGTATGTATGAAGGTATGTACGCATATAAGTTTGTTGGACAGCGTGATTTATTCCATTGGGTGCCCGGGTTGCCCACAATCTATAAATCTATGACTCAATTAATTTACATTAATCTTAACGGGTTTAAGTTCAAATCCCCCATTACCTATTAATAATATTGGACATCTGTAGTAAAAAAAAAACAAACAAAGCAAACTGTTTACTGTGAATCCTAGAAAAACATATTCGGGGCCTGTATAAAAAATGCCCCATAGCAGGAACTGATATTAAACTACAAACAACAAAGGTTCCATAAACAAACTTCAACCCCAGACTGCTGCAGCCCGGGATAAGGTATCTTACGCGCCCAACAATCGCTCACACAAACCCATTCTCATTAACAAGGCGCCTACCAGAGGAGGACTGACATTGAAAATAAATTTAAAACAATGCTGCGAGACACAGACACTTAGGGACTGATAATAGCCGTGCACAGACCATTGAAATAGACTATCTCTATGTTGAAGTAATCTTTGTTTTTTTTTGGGGGGGTGCTGTAAAAATACATATGCTCTATTAAAATAGAAACTTTGAGCTCTCTGTGGATCAGGTTTAATAATTAATATTACTCGGGTTCACCCGGATTAAATACCAACGGATCGATTACCTGTATTTATATATATATATATATATCCTCTCATTATCGGCCACTGTCGTACATTGTCTTTTTGTTGGTAATGATATTAAGGGTCATAACTCCACCTGAAACCATATGGTTCTCAGTTTAATGGGGTAAGAGTACTTGCCCATTTGATAATCTTCACAGCCACAACTGCGAACTCGCTGTAAGACATACCACCCGCATACCTAAGCTTACAGCACCTAGTATTTCCAAGCAGTCACCCATCTACACTGACCAGGATCGACGTTGCTTAACTTCGATGATCGTACGTGAACCGCTATTTCAACGTGATGTCTTTATGAAATGCAATATATTAGGTTTCAAAATATATTATTATAAATGTTAATATTGCTTACTTCCTTGTACACATTGCTTACTTCCATTTACTCACGAGCTGTGATCTAAATGCTAAGATCGTTACCAATCTCAGGGTTAAAAGTTGCTTTATTGGAATAACTAAGCAATTTAATTAAAAAATCCGTCTTCAAACCAATCACATATTGTCATTATCCATTAAAGAACCTGCACATCCAAGCTTACAGTACCAGGTATTCTCAAGCGGCCACCCATCTAGGTACTGACCCGGCTCGGCGTTGCTTAACTTCAATGATCGTACGGGAAACGGTGTTTCAACGTGATCTGGCCGTAAGCTAAATAGGCTTACAGGTAAACAGCGACGAACCTACCTGAACGGCTTGTGAAATGGATGTCAGAACGGGGATTGGAATGAATAGTAAGGCGACAATTATTAATCAGAGATCTGATCTGAAATCATATGGTTCTTAGTTATGAGTGCCTGCCTGTTCTCAAATATTTGATCATCTCTACAGGCACACCTTTCGTCATACCATACCATGGTCTGTTGCTGTATGTTACATGAATTATTGAATACCTAGAAGGTATACACAGGATTTATTATAGTGGTTAGACACCTCTAGATTCACTATGTCATGTCTATTGCTCAGGCAATATTAACGCTACTATCTCGAGAAGGGCGTGGTTTTTTACTACTCATGGACGACCTTCACTATGGAGAGGCAATTACAAGACTGCTATAGCAAAGTGTAACCCATATTTGATGCATCTATTGTGCTGGGTTCATGAGGTCTAGTCGAGTACGCTACAGAAGGCCATCCCGGAGAGGCACTATCACTCTGTATGACTCCCTAGCACTTATTAGCAATGACAAAAGCCCAAAATCAAACTAAATCTTTGATCCCTTAATGAACAAAACTTGAACGATTCCGAACGTACCGAATTGTACTTTTAAACATTTCCCGAAAAGATATTTCCAGTAAACATATTAAAAACACTTTAAGCCAGGAATATTGATTGATTGATTTTTTACGCTTTATCAACTGTTAGAAAGTTATTTAAAACCGAAGAAATATTTTTAGATTATAAGATATTTTGGGGGAGATAATAATTTACTGGTTCAAGTCCTACTAATTAACCCATTGCTGTGGGAGAAGAGATGGGTTTGTAGAGGAATTACCTTTTACTAATACATATAATACACTAATAATAATAATAATAAAATTACAGAACATAACTTTCATCTTCTACATATATAAAAGAGATAATTACTGAAACAAACATTCAAGCATCATGTCTTTATCTAATTATAGAGTTCTACACATTGCGTTAATTTTCATTTAACAAACATTTTTATGCAATTTCACCTTTTCGATATACTTATATCGATCCTGGGGATATTTATGAAACCCCGTTAAAACACTGTAGAAAAATTCAATAGATATAAAAAAAAATCAATAGATCTAAGTAATATTTACTAAAATCTACTGAATTTTTGTACAATGTTTTAACGTAGTTCCACAGATTCATACTATTCCCAAGGGCATTTTCGCCGGTGTGAATATAACGAACCCGATCTGTTGCGGAAACGAAGAACGAGTAACCTGGAAGGCAGAACTTGTCGCTGTTGTTTCTGCTGAAGGGGTTAATTTCTTCTTCGCCTCAACAAACGTAAATTCAAGGAAAAAGCCATACGTCGTATTTTGGGTAAATAAATGTATAATTTATTTACATATATACAAAGCCAACATACTACTCGTAGATGTTGTGAAAGGCGACAGACTAGGGAAGGAAGAAAGAAAGAGAAAGAATGTTGGTCATGGCTTTGGGCTGATGTTTTGTGAAGACGGCGGCGGCGAAGGATGAAAGCTCAAAAGGTATCGCTTTCAGTCTCAGTCTGCCTGCAGCGTTTTTGACCAACCTCTGCGTATCGACATCTCAGCCGGGCCTCTCTCCCTCCGTCTTCTCCGGCGTTGAATCAAGGAATTTATATCCGTCGTATCGACTCCAAATCACAGTCTGTGCCTTTTAGCGAGAATTATTCCTTCTGGTAAATATATAAAGTTCATTTTATCACTTAATACCGAAAACATGCGTCGAGCCATGATGAGCAGAGATGCGTTTTCGCATTCTGTCTTGTGTCGTCGAGCAGTCAACACAACAGATCTCGTCTCTCGTATTTCTATTTCGAAGCCCTTATCCATTAAACCCTTGGTATTTCCCAATCGGTAACCCATCAATGTTGCTTAACAGGTGTTTCAACGTGACATGGCCTTAAGCTAAACCATGAATCTGCAATGGAATAACGAAATCTACAAATTTGATCTTCTCCATTATTTTACTGACTGTGATATTGTTATTCTCCAGAACGGCACACTTTATATTTGTGATTTTCTTTCCACTTTGCTCTTTTTAAGAGCTCGTAATAAACGAAACCAACTATATATACTACCGACTTTCAACAAAAAATTATATATATTTCGGCTGAAGTACTGACATAGGTTTTGTATCTGTTATTCTAAAAGCACAGACGTCTGTTGATTTGCTCAGATTTTGAAGGTTGGCCAAGAGAAGAAATTTTCAGCAGCATCTTACAAACTTTAAGTTGTAGTTGGTTTTGTTTTTTGTTTTTTTTAAATCTGACGATTTTACTCGTAGTAAACAGAAACTACAATATACTGCTGAGTAACCGCCAAGATCATTTTATGAGTATGCTGAAATACTGACATACGTTTTCAACAGAATAAATAAGAGGGTGCTGAAAATAGTTTGACCCAACCGAGAAATACTTCAAAAAGTTCTTAGATTTTGAATGTCTTCGGCCCCAGATAATTTCTCAACCCGCCTTCGTGAAACTGGCGTAATTTGAGAGATTTCTTTTTTTAATATGCAACATTATTCGCTCTAAGATCTCGTTATAAAAAAAAAACTACCATATATTACCGACTACCCAAGTTTATATGAGTAGATTGAGAATATTGACAGGGTTTTCGTCAATTACTGTACAGAGTATAAAATGTCAGGATTTTAAGTTTGGAGATGTGTTGTCGAAGTTGAAATATTTGTCCTTGTTCTAGAGTCAAGATCTGTAAATATCTTTTACATACAGAGAACGAATCAATGTCGTACACAGGGACTATTTAACCAACATAACGTGTGCACTGTTTGTTTATGTTTGGAGCTACTGAATAACAGATAAAATATGTCTTCGTATAGGCTTGTGAAAAACAACTGGCTTGCTTTGTCGTACTTGCTTGGGCTGCAGGTACATATTGGCAGTAAGGTCAAGAAAAGAGGCTCCTTTGTATAATACAAGGAAAGATAGGTTTATTTTATCAAAATTCTCAGGATGTAAGTAAACATTCACCGACAAAAATATGCAATAATTTGGTCTAAAAATATGTAGTTATTTGAATTATGGGAGAAGATTTAACCTGACATTTTTTGTTCAAACAGTAACGTAAGATAGCGCGTCCGGATCAGGACGCAATAACTTCCAGGATTCAAAGTAAATTCTGTTTATTGTCTACGCTCATCGGCTAAACATTTCGCTCCCAAATTAGTCTTGTCCGTGTTAATCTAGGTAGATGTCAAAATTAAGCAAGCACGGTAATTTAACGATCAGCGAAGTATTTTAACAGGCGATGGAAAATGTGGCACCGAAATCCGAAGGCACATTGGGATAGCAAACTATTAAGGAACATGAAAATTTTGTTGCAAACAAAACAAAACTTCTGGTTGACTGACTTGGCTGATTTTGTTTAGCGTCATATCAATTCCTCTATGGGTTATTTAATGCGCAAATCTAAATATGCCTTCCGTTTCAAATAAAATTTATTGTTGGTCATTTTGTATAAAATGTTTTGTTGGTAATATTATAAAATGAAGTTCTGGTCATTTTGCTATAAATAGGTATTGTTTGTAATTTTACTATAAATAGCTATTTTTGGTAAGTTTACTATAAATATGTATTTTTATAGTTTCATCTTGTTTTGTTTTTGTTTGGGGGTTCACTATTTGCCCATAGCTGGGACCCTAACAGGTGCTACAACCACGGGTCAGGGTGAATCTGGAAATAACAGCAATTAAGAGGTGGTTCTACGCTCCTCAAAACCTCCAATCTGCAGATCACAAGCCTTGCTGCTGGGTGTAGTTTATCGTCATACACAGGACTAAAAACAGTTTTGAATAGTCATATATCTAGCCTCTATGGCAGCGAATGCTGGACAATTTCCTCATAGGCTTACAGCCAAATCACGTTGAAACACAGTTTTTTGTACGTTCAACGAAGTTAAGCAACATCGAGCCTGGTCAGTACGTAGATGGGAAACCGCTTGAGAATACAAAGTGCTATAAGCTTGGATGTGCGGTTGGTGTAATGAATGGCGCCTTGGAATGAGAAGTAAGAGAGCCAAGTTCGAATTCCTGTTGGATTCATTACATTCACTTATGCCCAAATACCCTTGGGAAAAGTATGAATTCATCACTTTCCCTCCCATCTATGGGCTAAATGTTAAGAATTGTATCTGAAAATTATTATTATCTAAAAAAAAAAAGGTTAATACAATATTCACTCGCAAATAGAAATTAATTATTCCTGCAATCCAAAAAAAGCTTATATAACCACAAAATGTTGGTAAGCCGTAAAAAACGAAACAATCAAAAGTCAATTTTATCACAGATTAATATACATGTGATTATACAGAATTATGTTGAGAATACTATAGACATATTATGTAGCAGCGGAGTAAGTTTTCAGGAAAATGGGAACGAAAAAGTTATTTGTACTTTAAATCAGAAAGAGAAATTTCCGGGACAAACAATGACGAAAAAGGGCTTAGAGAATTTGTCGCACTCAGGACATATTGAAGGCAAGAAGGATACATTGATTGATTGATTCGTTTTCCACGGTTTATCAACCATTTGCATGTTATTTAAAACCAGAAAATATTTGCATGTTATTTAAAACTAGAAAATATTTGCATGTTATTTAAAACCAGAAAATATTTTTAGATTGTAAGATTTTTTTGATTTTTTTTTTTTTTTTTGAGGTGGGGGATAATTGTTTAGTGATATAAGTGTCCTACTAGTTAAACCATAGATAGGTGGAGAGACATTACTTTCTTTTTGTCTTTTATCTTTTCTTCCTTTTCTCTTTACTTTCTTTATTCTTCTTTCTTATTTTGTACCCAGGTAAGAATGCAAATATTCGAAGGATATGAGTTTAATTTATTTATCATCTTTTTTTTTAATTAATTTATATAAATGTTAATTGAAGTTATCTCTCCTGTGGAGGATTCACTCACAGCATAGCAGCAGAAATTAGTCTCGTGTTCACGGAGATAAAAGCATGCTTAACAGGAAATAAAACGCACACAAATAACATGAAAAGTATGGTAAATTGTATGTTAATTTTATACAATTTATTTACACTTTTGTGTTCATTGGTGTGTGTGTGGTTTTTTTTATTTTTTAACTACAATTGTTTTATGGTACATGCGATAAAAGGGAGAAATTTACTCCATAGTATTACAAGCCATATCACTGAGAAAACTGGACACATGTTACACGTTCCAAGGTTCGTGGTGAAGACATTAAATTTAATGTCTTTTGGTAGGATGTCCGTATTTCCGAATGGAACAGTTTTTGTTGCATGCTTGATGTATTTTTTATTATTTTTAATTTTTATTTAATTTATTTTATACAACGTTTTATGTTTTTGTTTTATTTTATTTATAATTTTCATTATTATTATTATTTTATATTTTATTTTTATTTATTTGTAATAATATCCCTACACTCCAATGAAAAATAATTTTGACATTCGTAAACCTTCTGCAAATATGGATTTAAACTCGATCAATTATTATTGAAATTGTCACGTCACATTAAAAAATGACGTATTGACTGCTGCCTAGAATCAATGCAGTATCTGTGCTCTCTACTTCAGCTCAAAGTCTCCCGGCCGAGTCACCTGGGTCATTGTAAAAAAAAGTATCTGAAATCTGTAAAATGTTGTTACACCCAACGTGTTTATATGTACCTTAATGGAACAAATGTCACGTGAAATAGATATCTAGTATTGTGTAAGAGCCTCCTTTATCCCGACCAAGTGCAGCAACACGGCGTGGCATTGATTCCATGAGTAGTCGAAAAAACCTGTAGAGCGATGTGCAGTAAGAGGATCGTAGGTGTGCCACAAATCATTAGAGATCATTAATTAAATTATTTTCGAAAGAAGATGAGAGTACAATAAATGTACATATAAAAAAATAAACCCCTTTTAACTGATTATACGAGTATCTTATAATAAATAAACGTATATATAATCTGAGGTTGTCTGAAAAGTAACGGGACTAGCTGAGCTGTATGAGCTATGGGCGAAATAGGGATAAGCGGATTATTATCTAACATGATATCTTGGGACTATATAACTGTAACCATAGCTTTCTGTGTCCATTGCATTTTTCTCATATACTTTTGTGGAAGGACAAATCGTGGATGCTTCATAACGACAATGCACCTGCTCACAACACCCTGAGCATCCGGCAGTTCAACCCGAGAAAAACATCGAAAACTTGAAATCCGAAGACTCATTGGAATAGTTAAATAGTTAAAGCTAAAGAAATATTAATAAACAAAAAAATGCTTATATATAGCGTCATGTCTATGCTCCTATATAGCAATAAATGCTGGACACTCTACTTCTTTATTCAAATCATTTCACTCCAAGTAAGGTGATAATGACACTAAGATGAAAAGGGATTAAAAGGTTTGAATCATAATGAGACGACTTTAGCGAGGAAACAAAGGAGAAAGGACAATAACAGAATAGGATTCAGAAAGACAGAAGGTTGCAAATTGGCGTTGAATTTAAATTTTTGAAGATTTCGGGTGGCAGAGAAGCAATAAATTGGAAGAGAGTTACACAGGCGAGAAAAGAAAATATTAGAATAGAACTTACAGTTGTATCTAGATGGTTCAACAGTAAAACGGCGAGACCTAATGCCAATCGAGTAGCACGCTTAAATTCATGCAGTTGAGGCAATAAAGAGGGAAGCTTATCAGAACAATAGTTATGAAGATATTTATAGAAAAGACAAAGAATCTACGCCACGTCGGTGAGAAAGTAACTGAAGTCGAGATTCCAGATCGATTACAGACACTTCTTTGGATTTTGTTGAGAATTTCGAGATATATAGCAGGAGTGTCAAACTAGATATGGCAACAATTTCAATGCACGGACGAAGGGTAAATTTATAAATGTTCAAGATGGATTCTGACGAGAAAACTTTTTGAAATGGACCTTTCCATTGATTTCATAAGCTGAAGTGTACTATCCTAAATGGATTAAATGAAAATACGGTATCTTTGTACCATACATTGGCTTGTCAAGGCAAATGCCCGGGAGATATTAATGCATAAATTTGCGTATGTCCACTAAAATTAAGATGGTGGAAAATATAGAAACGAATCGTCTTTCGTCATTTTAGACCTAATTATCTCTCCAGTATCAACTTTCTCGCCTTTTTAAATTATTTTTTCAATTTTTATTTCTCTCTATCTCTTTTTTTTTTTTTTGGTTAAAAGGATGTGGACTTGATATTTTACCTTCTCCAATCTACCATCCCATGTTCAGCCTAATTCTTTTGTAGCCGTTCTCAACATGGCCGCACTGATAAAAGAAACCAATTCGTCGGAAATTGCTGCCGTCCTCATATTTTTTCCAAAAAAGAAATGTCATCGCCGCGTTCCAACAATAACTCTATTGGAATTTCAAATATCTACCCCCAGATGAATGCTTTGATTGGTTCAAACCACACTCCTTGCATGCACACACACACACATATACACACACACACGCACACACACACACACACATACACAAAACCACACACACACACACACACACACACACACACACACACACACACACACATATATATATATATATATATATATATATATATATATATATATATATATATATATATATATATTGGACACACCACAAACTCGCTTTCACGACGCTTGTCTCTACATTTGAATGATAACTGTAACATGTTTAGGCATTTAAAACAAAATGCCTGGACGCATGCATAATTCCGGAAAATCCTCGTTGAAATCACAACTATACTTAAACATGAAAACAGTAAACAAAAACTAAAAACTCTTTGAACTCTTGAAACTCTATGCATAAAACAGTTGAAACCTAACCTGAACAAAATAAACTATGAAATTTCCACAAATATTCTTAAATGCCTATAATGGATAACAGAAGCCATTGATTTATACCAACGGCTTCCCATACTTAATACTTCACGTTTTCACTCTCGCTTGGTCATGTGTGATGTCATGAGCTGCGGTGCGAATTTTGCTTCCAGCGTCTCGAGTTTGTTGTTGCTTGGAAATCTTCCATGCAAATAAAACAGACTATCATTATTGTTTTGTCCGTGTATTGGTTAATATATTGTAATGTAATTGTCATATTTGTTAATGGCTTATGTAATCGGAAAGCTTAGATAGGATTAAAAAATATGTAACAATATGGTGATTTTCTTTCATCTTTTAAGGATAATGTGATTAAGCTTAGCAGACGATATGAAAAGAATTTACATAAAATAGACAAAACCTGTCTATATTATCTAATGAAACATGCATCAATATATATATATGTGTGTTTGTGTGTGTGTGTGCGCGCGCTCGCGTGTGTGTGTGTGTTATCATTTATATATATATATATTTTATCATTTAAACATTATTTTGTGGATATTCATATTTGATTAAACGCTCCGTTTGTTTATTAAACAATATATTCTCATCTACCGGCTTGAATATACGAGAAATCCCACTAAAGAAAAATATGTGCCTCCGACAGGATTTGAAACTGCATCCCTCTAGGCAGAGGAAACTAAAAATAACGTTTAAGTTGGTAAAATCTGCCGGATTAATAAATAAAAAAAAACATTTATTCTCTAGAAATTGTTTTGTTTCCGTTGGATATGAAAATTGAGCAGATATGAGATTTCGAAAGTCTCCAATCAGTGAGTAATTGGGACAGGAAATTGCTTGTAAATCTTAATACCTCCAAAACAAAACTGCTTTCATTTAACCAACATAGAGAATATTTTCTGCTTACTATCAGCATATCTGACTCTATACACCTGAAAAGCAACACACTGCACCTTCCTGGTCTCACGTTTTGAACTACATCGAATCAATAGCTGCATTTACTGCAAGGAAATTTGGGTCACTGTGTCGTGTCAGAAATATTTTTCGTCAGAATCCATCTTGCATATTTACAATATATATATACATACGCACACACACACACACACACACACACACACACACACGATCTTTCGTGGGTACATGTGTCTGAGTTAACTTTTTTCTTTTTTTTTCTTTGTAAAACACTGAAATTAATAGCTACTTTTCCCGAGATTTAAAAAAAATGTGCCTCTCGGTTGGAACCCCTGCTCTCTTTCAATTTTATTTTTAGAAATCACATTAAAGTTTGGCGTAATTTACTTCAAAGGTTATTATAGTGAACACTTCTTATTTGAAATGGACGCACCATTTTTCTTTTATATAGTCTAGAAGAAAAACTCTGAATTCAAACAAGCCTAGAGACGGTGGAACTCCGTCAGGCTATCTTGCACTGTACATATGGTGCTCCTACAACGGTGATCCTGATCTACACCCTATTCTTCCATCCATTTATTCAAGCTCGCTAGGTTTGTTATACGTCGTTTGACTTCAGTCTGTGAGTATCAAATTTTAACAGCTCTCTAGAAACTTCAACTTTCTCTTTCCCGATCTTAATGATAAATGTCCTTTTCGTTTCCATTTTCTGTAAAACTTCGTCGTTGTTCACATTTTCCGGACAATGTTAGTCTCTGCATTTGCTATTTTTTTTTCTGTAGAACTGCATTTCTGTTGCTTCAAGTCATCCGTGCAGAGGTTTTCCAGCATCCGCTATCTTATAGGCGGACAGATATTACGTAACTGTTCAGTACTCTTTTCTTTGTTTCTAACGAGAATTCCCTGTTTCTAATAAAATCGCAGGAAAGTCAATTTAGAAACGCACAACTGGTAATGGAAAAAGCAAAGTTAGGGATAATTCTAAACTTAAAAGAGGTCAGCATAGATCAGAGAACAGACCAAGATAAAAGATAACATAGAATTAATTAAGTGACGAAAGAATATCGGGTAGAGCAAAAAGTTAGTCGATTGGTATCCAATGGAGAGTAATCATAGTCGAAAAAGACCAGCAAGAATAGGAAAAGATGAGATAAAGCAATTTATTAGTAAAACATAAAAGAGTGTAATACAGTCCCGGTTGTCATGGGAGGGGTTAAAAAGGGCCTTTTTCGGAAAAGGCTTTTTTTTCTATTAGTGAACTCACAATAACGGATGATTATGATATGATAGGTAGTTAGGTAACAATTTTTCATGAATACATGCTTCATAATGGCTCGAACATTGTATGGATCAAAGCTTTGGACATTATGTGTTCACGACTGGATGGAATATATACAAATCTACTTAGAAAAATCTAGAACATCAGTTGGATATCCCATGCAACGCTTAACACCATTTACAGAAAATAGGGACCAATCTCTCTTAAGCTCAAACAAAAACGATTACAGTTTGTCGGCCGCTGCCACCGAGCGGACAGGAAAACCGTCTCATCCTTACTCATATAGCATCCTTCTGGAAGTGTCTTCTCACGAAAATTGACTTCCCTAGACACCATAACTTGAGACTCAGGGTTGAACATTGGGGATCTGGATACAGCAATGCACGATCGAACAATGTGGAAAGGATTGATAATGGAGTTTCGACCAACCATAGGGAGGTCAAAGGATGATGATGATGATGATGATGATGATGATGATGATGAAGAGTCAGAGACAAGGGATTTTTCTAAAGATTTGTCTTAATATTTTCTGTTTCCTTACAAATGAACATAATTACGGGATGCTGGAATTGTTTGAGAGTTGTTGATCCGTTCGCGTTCGGAAATTTGTTTAGCTATTACCAGAGACCCAAAACCTAAATGTTTGTGGACAAAAAGTATGATTATAGATCAGGTATGGGCAAACTTTTAATGCGCTGGACCGAATGAGATATAGTTCGCCATAACACTGGTCGCACTACAAGATGTTTTTTTTTATTAACAGCATTGCAGCCAAGAAACGGTGCTTACTACGCCCGAACCTCCTGAACTAGGAGCCCAAGCCTGATTGGGGGTTCCGGGAAGTGCTTTTCGACCAGCGCTATCTTATCAACATTTGATTTGTTCCTACCTACATACGCTATGAATTAAACAAAAAAAATTCTCAGATTTTGATGTCAGTCTGGGGTCTTTTTTCAACGAAAACCAAAAAATTTCTTTTGTTCATGCTAATTATCGTTAAAAACACTATATAAAATTCACTGTTTTTTTATCCATAATGTTGAACGTGTTAAATTATTCAACTTTTTAACAAATCTCAAGATGATCTTTAAAATTGCTGCAAAACATAGTTGATTTATTTAAGATGGAATGATCTATTATGACGTGTCTTTAATTTGTATTTAGATACATTGTATTTATTTGCAATTTTTCTAGTTGAATTTTCAGCTATACTGCATATGATCCATTTTTGTCCAGAATTAGGTTATAATAAAATTTGTATTTTATATGAAAAGTGAGATATAGTAGAGTGGGGCACCATATCAAAAGATCATACACGTAAGCATCTACCTTAAAAATGGGGGGAAATTCAATATTTTTTCTTTGGAGAAATGATTATAGTTAGAAAAACACTGATGTCATGGTATAATATTATTATTTATGTATAATATTATTATGTGATTAACATAGGCCGCTTCGTGTGATTTGTTTCCAATTCATTTATATGAAAACATATTTTTTTTAATAAAAGTGTATTTCTTCTCCAGAGAAAATTGCCAGTGGTTTAAACCAGTGGTTCGCAACCTTTTATTCCCATGAACCACTGAACCACTTTTGCTTTTTTTCTTTTTGTGGGTCTCCATGCCTATCCGATGAAAAGAAATTTTCATTTCATTTTTTTTATTTATAGATAAGTTTAGGAATTTTATTATAGAAATAATAAATTTATATGCTTTATTTTGAAGTAAAACTAATTTAATGAAAATTAATTATTATTTAACAACTTAATTCTATGGAACATTTACGTACACTAGTAAAATAACTTATAATAAGCCATTTTAAAAATGTGAGTAATTAATAAATTTAAAAAAAAATGCAGACTTATTCAATGAGATCCCTGTGGTTGATGCTGCTCTACGAGTTTCTTTTTTTATATTCAGCTCCGTCGATGTCAATGATAGTCGAAGATCACCCCTTTTCACAATGTCGATTCTATTACGGGCTTCTGATAGTAAGTGAAGCACACGACTAAAACCCGGTATGACAAGATGATGGGAAAACAATAACGTAGTGCTGTGCTTATTTTCCCAGAGTAGTTGATAGTTTTTAGCGGTGTCATTTGTTTTCCATATATTATGCTTCTTCTATCATTTTTAAATGGACCCTAGTAATAATATATAGACTCCCAGGGTCCATATGGACTCCCGCGTTCCATATGCACCCCGGTTGAGAAGCACTGGTTTAACATGATGAAAAAGTTATCATCAACAAAGGGTTCCAAAATTCAAGAAACATTGTACTTAATTATTGTTTGAAAATAAACCAACAAAATGTTAACAAATGTTATATCCTCATGAAATTATGCATGATGTTCAGAACGACAGTCGGATCACGTTTGGCCCACAGGCCGCAGTTTGCCCATAACTTGTAGATTTTAGTTACTTCAATTTTTGACTTTAGTTTATTCAATTTTAAATTATTTGCCTTATGATGTATGTGCCTTATGATGGGCAGAAAAATAACCGCTCAGCATTCAAATCCAAGTACCTAGAAATCTGAGTTCATCTATACGAATACAGATCGTACGTTGAGTGGAAAGGTAGTCTACGGCATAGGGTGGTGGTTTTACGGCCATCATATGAAGTATGTATGTGAAATAATTTTGTATTACCTACCAAGAAAGTAGCGCTTGCTTTTAAGTCCTGTAAGAATGCGAACTTTCTATAGGTAAAAATTAGTTATTTTATTTTTAAAAGATTTTTTAACAAATAAATTATGTTGTGTTGAGAGATCTGTCGAATTTATAGCTTTTACTGAAAAGGAGAAAAAATTCCAATCAATTTAAACTAGGTTCGAAATACATCTAAGTATTTTGGAAGCTTGGAAGTAAGAACAGATTCTAACCAGGTACGACGGTGGAGACGGCGGTGGAGACGGCGGTGGAGACGGCGGTGGAGACGGCGGTGGAGACGGCGGTGGAGAGGTGGCGATGAACAGGCAGCGGCGGGAAAGTGTCAGCTGATTTCAAAAGTAAAAAAGAATTAATAATGTTCTTTATTTAAGCGACGATGGCTGGTATATGGGTTGCGATAGAGAAAGAGCCGAATTGTTACGCGGGATTGTAAATTGGCGACGGTGGTAACAGTGAAAGTGATGTAACGAAGGACGAAAACGTGTCACAAGGAGAGACAAAATAAAAATAGACTAGTTCGCTGATTGTTCACCCCATCTGTGTTAAATTACTTTCAAACCACCATTCAACCACTCCTACGACCGCCTCATTTCTCCTCGACTTCACCCTTTTTGTCTGCTTCACCTTCACATCATGTGAACTCCACACACACACACACACACACACACACACAGACACACAGACACACACACACACACACATACACACACACACCATCTACAACACGTCAATTTTCATTTATAAATTAGAACCTTGTATTCATCAAGTAATTTCTTTCAGTTCTGTCTCCCTTAATTAAATAACCCAAACATCGATCTGTCAATAATCCACTATATCCATCGAAAAACATTCTCTTCGTGTTAAAAAATGCTTTTCTGCGATCTTTTAAACTGAAAGTAATATCTATTTCAATTGATATTAATTAACCTTTAAATCAACTAATTTCCCTCAAATAAAGTTTCAGAAAAGTATATTTTATATTTGGAAGATTTTAATAAAGAGAATTATATTGTGTTGACAGATGTATCAATATGGACAAATTTATAGATTTTAATGATAATGAGAAAAAATTTTAATCAATTTAAACTCGGTTTAAAATGCATCAAATTATTTTGCTTATTGAGAATATAAAATTTAATCTGTTAGTTAGCTTCAAGATATATTTCTCATTTTTAAAATGCATTTTAAACTTAGGTACCACTTTTATTGTGATGGGAGGAACTATATTTAAGACATTTCTTCAATATTTAATGCTCTTTTTCTTTTACAACATTTACGACGCTTCCACATTTCCTTAGGTAATACAAATCGTTCTTCTTTCAGGCGCTTCTAAAACCTGGTAGAAATCAACAACAAAGCCCTAACATCAAGATATATATACGAGTATCATACACATCGGCCTTGAGCCAGTTTCAAGTATGCTTTGTTATCCGTTGGAAAGTAGCATGATGAGTGTGTGTGTGTGTGTGTGTGTGTGTGTGTGTGTGTGTGTGTGTGTGTGTGTGTGTGCATGTGTGTGGGGTGGTGCAAGGGTGATTCTAACCAAAACATATAACGAAGTTTTATATCAACCAATAAGGATGCCATCAGGGACAACTCTATGCAACGCCACTCATGGTAAACGTGGCTATTTTGTAGTAGTTACAAGTACTATGTGGAGTCAATCAGTAACATTAATAGTAATGTTTATATCATTCAGAACAATAGTGGTAGTGGTGGAGGGTGGTGGAGGTCGACATCGTCGTAGTGGTCATGGTAGTGGTCGTAGCAGTGATGATGCTGTTGGTAGTGAAAACGCGATAACAACTTGTCACATTGAGAGTGAATGTGTTTGCTGGTGGCGTGTGTATAGCGTCAGGACTTAAAACTGGATCATGCTTAACGCTGTTGTTCGGATATAAAGAATAATAAAGTAAGTTTGCCACATCTTTTTAATGCGGTATTCAGTGGAAAGTGGTTAATAATAATCCGTGATAGAGTTAGTTAACATATGCATGGATAGTCGTTTGTTAAACTAAAATCCATGCGCTTGCATGGATATATATATATATATATATATATATATATATATATATATATATATATATATATATATATCAATCATATCATATCATATCACATCATTCTCTCGGATTCTAATCTATATTTCATCCCAATTCATGTGTGTCTGTATGTGTGTGTGCATGCAGATATAAGCTTAAGTTCTGCTAGCCAGAAAAAACACGTTAACTTCTCGTAATTTTCACATATTTTTCACTTGTGTTATATATGTGTGTGTGTGTGTTTGTGTTTGTGTGTATGTTTGTGTGCGTGTGTTCCTTGGATGTCTTTGGCCAGCAATTTTTTGTTTATACAAGTAAGTTTGATTAAAAAACTTTCTTTCTAAGTACTTGAACATAAACAGACCGCTTGCGTCTTTATATATACAGCTTTTTCAGATTGATATAAATTCATTCATGTAGATAAGCGTACATATTTCAGTATATATGTGTATATACGTTTGAATGTATGGATAAGTACAATAAATAACAAGAAAAATGTTTATTTTATATTTAAGTATTTATGTGTTATTAAAAAGAGTTATATGATTATAAAAATGTTGTAAACATATGCTATCTTTCTTCCTATCCGTCAATCTCTCTCTCTCTCTCTCTCTCTCTCTCTCTCTCTCTCTCTCTCTCTCGCTCCCTCTCCTGGGCGGGGTATGTGGATGTGTGCGCGTTTATCAATAAGTTTATAGTTTACTACTCGTAGTTATTAGCTGAATTTTGAACTGAAATATTCTATGTATAATGTTCGATCTATGCCTTAAATATTTTACACTGTATTAAGTGCATTGACAAGAAATGATTATATACTGAAATATGCATATTGTTACGAAAATAAATACAGACTTTACGATATACTTACTTGTAGATAAACTCACATACACGCACAGGCACATACACACATATTTGCACGGCTACAAGAATAATTTAATAAAAAGCTTAATCGCATTGCCTTGTCCATCGCTTATAATAAAAGAAGGATTGCGGCCCAAATACATAATTATATAATTTATTATTATTATTATTATTATTATTATTATTATTATTATTATTATTATTACTATATATATATATATATATATATATATATATATATATATATATATATATATATATATATATATATATATATATATTATTACTATATATATATATATATATATATATATATATATATATATATATATATACAGGGAGAGATTATTGTTGCTCCAACGAGAGAGAAGTGTATATTTTAAAGAAAAAAGAGAAGCCGCAAATATTTTTGTTTATAATGTGGATTTTCTTATATATTATACTTTATATTTTTTGCTACACACGTTTCCGGATTTGTGACCTTCATCAGGCGAAGAATGGTTATTTCCACATATTATTTAAATGTATAATTTTTTCTTATGTTTAAACATTCTATTTTATGTGTGATAGTAATCCAAATTCTTCTTGGCTTGGCGGAAAATATTCCTTTGCTTAACGAGTAATAAAACAATTAGGATTGGTCAGAAAAAGGAGAAGGTATGAGGTCCCTGATCTTATCTGTTAACATCTTCTGTATCTTTTTAAAACTTTCTACATTTTGGTGTATTTTGTGTGAGTTTTTGCTAGTATATGTAAGTTTTTCCTTCTCCAAACAGTCTATTTTCACACACCAGTCAGACTACACACACACACACCATATAAGAGATATGCAGTTATTGCATAGATGTCTTGAAAGTAATATAATAAATAGTATATATGTATGGAGAACGAATTTACACACATATTGGCAAAAACAAACACACTAGATGGACCACACACACTAATTCTACATGCCATAAAAAGTGTGTATGTATATATATTAGTTACTTGTAATAAAACAATATATATTTATGGAAAAGGAATATATATACTCATACTAGCAAAAACACGCACAAATATTTCTTTATTTGATTGAGAATGGATTGAATCAATTGATATTCGAGATAACAATAGTTCGTTTATAAGTAGCAGTCTTATAGCATTCGTGAAAAAGTTCGTTTCGTATCGGTAGGTGACAGTGTAGAAGTCAGACATTGGTAGTAGTTGTCATCTTAGAAAAATAGATTCGGCGTCAATTTGCTTGTTTTCTCGGCTCTAAGATGCAGAAGACCGCTTAACTTCTTCACGTAACACACATGGCTGATTTCTCTGGTAGCCTCTCTTTTCTTCTACCTTAGGGCTGTCAGTTTATATCCTTTTTTTCAAGGTTCCCAGGCTACTGGCGCGAAGCTAGGTTTCGGCTATCATCAAATGTTTCATTGTGTCATTTTTTTTATTAGCCAAACTTATTTTATTTTCGACGTTCCTTTCCATTTTCTTTTTTTTTTATAATATAGCGGAAGTTATGTATGGAGCCTGTCTTATTTTAGTAGATTTATAAACATAAATAAATAGACCCTTGCCTCGCAAACTTCCGCCGTTTTTCAGCCGGGTTCTTCTTTTTTTTATTTGAGGGATGCCTTATCAATAGTACAGATAAGTATATACAGAGAAGGAGAGAAAGAGAGAGAGATAAGGGTTTAAAAGAAAATCAATGTCTTATATATATATATATATATATATATATATATATATATATATATATATATATATATTATTTCCAGAATTATTTTTTTATCGGGACTCGCTACAAACTTTGCATGATGACAAAAAATTATAAAATATTTGTTTTACTGAAAATCTTGTTTATGCAAAGACCTTAGATTCGTAAGCGAAATTGTATAATATCTTACATTTCTCTGTTCGTAGAATGGGTATTCGACTACTTGTAGTAAAACATACA
The DNA here is from genome assembly GCA_964036315.1 of Acanthosepion esculentum. Lineage (NCBI taxonomy): Eukaryota > Metazoa > Mollusca > Cephalopoda > Sepiida > Sepiidae > Acanthosepion > Acanthosepion esculentum. The sequence goes on along the minus strand of OZ038498.1, from coordinate 55,340 downwards.
TGCATGGCTTTTTGACCGACCCTGATATATGACGTGGCAACCATAATGAAAAGCTTGGAAACAACCGCTCGAGTTCGCAATATTAATGAGTCAGTTTCTCGAAGAAGAGTAAAAAACAAGAATAGGTTTATGACAAAAATTACAATTCCTGTTGAATTTCTTTTAAAGTCAAATCGAATCAACAGAAATCTGTAAGTCAATTTAAGAAAATATAACTAAAACATTCAGTCGGTCAAACAGTTGTGCATTCGAATGACTGCGTCGAAATATTTCCTATAGAGAAGATGGGTAATAGGTAAAATTTTCTCGTCCACTCCTAACAAAGCTAACTACAATGTCGCAAGTGGCGGAATATCACTTATACGAAAACTGGTAAAAGTACTTCTAATAAAATGTTAATGCTGATAAGTAGACATTTCCTGTTGATTCTGTTCGTTAAACATTCGACAAAACAAACACTTGTCATTAACAACAGAAGGTGTGCATATACACATATGTGTCAGGGAATAGAAAGAGAGAGAGAGATTTGAAGATTTGCTAAAATATTTACGGTACGTCATACTCCACAAAATTTTACTAAATGACCAAACCTATTTTTGAGTTTCTGGGTCAAGTCGAGAAATTTTCATCATCCTTTCATATATATATATATATATATATATATATATATATATATATATATATATATATATATACATATATATATATATATATATATATATGTGTGTGTGTGTGTGTGTGTGTGTGTGTGTGTGTGTGTGTGTGTGTGTGTGTGTGAAAGAAGAGAGAAACCGCAAACGTTTTTGGCTGTAATGTGGATATTCTGCTTTATTTTCTATAATTATGCTACACGTGTTTCCAGTCTCGCGACCTTCATCAAGCAAAGCGTGGAGATTTACGCATATTATTAAAAATAATTAATTTTTCTTCTATTTTTCGATGTTAAATATTCTCGATATGAAACATTCTCTTTTTTGTGTTAGTGGCCCAAATGTCTTCTTGAATTGGCAGTGAAAAAGTTCTCCGTGAAGGGTTATAAAACAATTAAGATTGGTCCGAGAAATGGTGAAGGAGTTATTGCCATTCTTATCTTTTAATGACCCCTATGTGTTCTTAGATCGATTTCCATTTTTTGTGTTTTTGTCAGCATGCGTATGTATATGTATATTCCCTCGCCATACATACACACTGTCTTATTACGAGGAATTAGTAAACACATTCGTAAACATACAAACATATATACACACACGCATATACACACACACAAACACACACACACATACACACTCTTCCTATATTGTGTAGTATACGCGTGTGTGCCCGTTGTTTTTGCCAATATGTGTATATATATATATCAGTACGCGTATACGCGTACTTCCTCTCTACATACACATACTGTTCTATTACAAGGAATCAGTATACAGACTTACATACATATATATTTACAGACATATACATATACTTCCTAAGTATATGTATATATGTGTGTATATTTATATATACATATATATATATATATATATATATATATATATATATATATATATATATATATATATATATATATATATATGTATATATACACACACACACACGCGCATATATATATATATATATATATATATATATATATATATATATATATATATATATATATATATATACCGGGTGTAAGGGGAAAATTGTCCGAATCGTGTAACTGCATAAGTGTCTATCACGCAAAATATTTAATATCTAAAAACAAAAACAAAAAGAAAACACTAAACTAATTGAGTTTGTTTTATTACAGGTTTTCATATAAAACGTTTAGCCATTTTGACACCATTTGTCTGAAATGGTGAAGAAACTCTTTGAGTTATTCAGCTACAAAGTTAAAAGGTTAAAATCGTTTTGTGTCAGCCCCACTGACTTTCCAAATGACCAATGGTGAGAGGGAAAAGATATTATGAGGCCTTCAATAATGGTACAAACATTCATAATTTGACTTCCATCTTCAAATCCATTCAAGAACTATCAAGGGAACAGTGAATAAGTTTTAAAAAGAAGGAACAGTATAGAGGAAAACTGAATCAGGAGGTCACAACAGGAAGAGGGATCATCATTTCAACTTAGAACTAAATAGATCAACTAGAAAAGATCCAACTCAATCCATAAGAGTTTCAGCTATGACAGTCCAAAGAGTTGTGAAAAAAAACTTGAAAATGAAGTCTTACGTGAAACCTATGAGACACCTTGTTACTCCAGGATAAATGTTAGAAGGTTAGAGGGCAAAGATCAGCTTGAATAAGTTACAAAATAATACTGAAATAATATATATATATGTTTGAACTTTATATCAATCCTTCATGAGCTTCAGATCCTTAGCTATGATTAATTAATGATGAACATATCATTTTCGTTTATGATCGATTTAATCACAATTCTTCTGTTAAGGTTGGAAAGTAATTATATATTAATATTGCTCAAAGTCGAGTCCAATAGTGTTATAATAACCTCCCAGTAAAATATATCTAATCATTTCTAAGATACATCGGTTCAAAGTTTAATCTAACAATTGGAAAATTTTGCTGTTACACGATTTGGACAATTTTGCTGTTATATGCGGTATATATAGGTACGTCCAAAGAAAGAAACGCAATACCTAATGTTTAAAATGAATTAATTTTTTTAAAATGAAAAATTTCTTTTCGACAACAACGGTCAAGGGTTTAGGCACAGCATTTCCAAGCCTTCTAAGGGTAAGGGGTGGGTTAGGAAAGGTGAGAATAGGAGATATTAATATGATAAAAGTGGAAGGAGAGAAACAATTAAAACGATAGTTATAGTACTAACTGGGAATATTTTTTACAAACAAATGCAAAAAAGGAAGTGACGTTTCACATGCGGATTGCTTGCAAACAGAATTGTTCATAACCATTTTGGTTCTCACCAGTCGAAGTGCAATTTTAAATGCACTGAAACGAAGTTACATCTTTGTGGTGAGTAGTTTTTTGTCTGTATGAAAACTTATAATAATCAAGTATTGCTTTACTATCAGTATTGAGCTATCTTTTGAATGAATTTTGTGAACGCTAGAATTTATATATTATTTTCGTTCTCATTACATTTTGATATATATATATATATATATATATATATATATATATATATATATATATATATATGTTTGTGTGTGTGTGCGTGTGTCTGTGTGTGTGTGAAGACAAAAGGAAGACTTAGCCGGTGCGTTTCGTTCTCTGTAGGACTTTATCGAGGCAAATGCAAGGATTTTATTATGTAACAAGTATTTATGCACAAGAGCAAAACTTTTATTGGCTTTTCAATATTCTTGAGTGAGTAACGCTTATAGATATTCATCATGTTAGCTGAAAAATCTCAGGCAAGCTAGGAGAGGGTGGGAAGTGATACAATTCAATGTCTAATGAGCGGAAATGAGTAAGTGATGTTGGTTCTGTACAAAGACTTCACCACTATAATCAAATCATATGTGCTGGTGTCTGGCTGTCGGTTCCTAGGAACTGAGCTGCTTGACCATCATACGTCGAATACGACGTGAGAGTACACTATATATATATATATATATATATATATATATATATATATATATATATATATATATATATATATATATATGTTCAAACAGCTCAGTTCCTAGGAACCGACAGTCAGAAACCAGCACATATGATTTGATTATAGTGGTGAAGGCTTTATGCAGAACCAACATCACTTACTCACATTGGACATTGAATTGTACCATTTCGCATATATATATATATAAAATCAAAATTCAATCTGTATAAATGCAAGGCTGTATTCTCTCTCTCTCTTTCTCTCTCTCTCTCTCTCTCTCTCTCTCTCTCTCTCTCCATATATATATATATATATATATATATATATATATATATATATATATATATATATATATATATATATATATATAAATTCAGTCTTATAAATTCAAGGCTGATGAGGTACATTTGTTTAGTTTTTCATTTTACTTTTACTGAATGCGTACAAGTGTTTTCTTGTCTATATTTAATGAATGTAAAAATTGTCCAAAAGCTTTTGGATGCCGAGCGCCTTCAGCTAAAATGTTAGTTATTTTCAAATATGTTTGGTATACTATAACAGCCACACACCATGTGTGACTGTTATTGTAAACAGTATAAATGTTTGCTGAAAATCGACATACTCTTAATTTCTGAATACGGACAGACCACTGTGGCTGTGTTCCTAACTGATGTCATTAAAGTTTTGGCTTCTTGTTTTGCTTTCTTTTTAAAAGCTCCCAAAACTTTTAACCGCTTTTTACCGTATAATGCATGTATCACATTTGTGTACTCGAGTAGTATGTTGCGCATCGAGGTTGGTGCAATTCTCTGCTGGTTCAAATGCGTCCGTATGGAACACTGGTCAGCGAAACGTTGAGTCAGTTGACTTGAGAGGCGGGCAGTGATTTCGTCAGACAAACTTTTGGGCGATTTTACACTCATTAATTCTAGAAAAGAAAACATTTTTAAATAGCATTTTTTTTTAATTAATGAGGCTTTCCGTATTTCCATGTGATACGAAAGGCATCCTTTCAGGAATTCGCAGCACAAAAGCTTGTGGCACTTCAGTCAGTTAACTGCATCGAACCCAAGATCTATCACCAAGCAAACAACCCCGTGTACTTAAGAGGACGTAGCCGTTGCAAACTGGTAGTTATTAAATAAAAATAAAAATAAATATATACCCATTACCATCCTGAAATTTAAAAAAAGAAGATAAACAGAAAACAGAAAGACTTTAATCAGCTGACCTCGATCCCAGAATTCGGAATCGAGGCTCTTCCTGTTTTCATTATGTGCCTTTGCTGAGATCCGACATCAGCGTTTAGGTACATGAACTTGAATCCGAACATGAAATCAAGATGTGAAAAATAACCAGAGACCACAACTTCACACTTACCGTAACTTAACCTTACGCCATAGATACAGCCGCTACAAGACACGCTTTTAGTTTCTCACTGCTAACTAAATCACTAATATCTAAAAAATATTACATTTTCTCTTTTATATCATCACATATTTCAAAAGTAAACTTCTATCTAAAGAAATGTTATCTTTTTATTAATTCACCCAATACAAGGCCCAAAAACCATTAAGTTAGAGGGTCACTGAGTCAGATCGTTTTAAAGGAGGGAAAAGGCTAAGTAAGAGAGTATTATGAGAATGAGTAGGATAGATATCGGCTGACCCTAGACTTAAAGAGACTAATATTGTAGTAATCAATGAAGCATTCTCTTGGGATATGATCCACAAAGTAAGAGTTCTATGGAAGAAGCTGTCTGGATGCAACTTGCTTTTTATCAAACGAACGCTAAAGGAATGGGGATCTTTTGCCACCATGAATACGGAATGGAATAGCCTAGCTGTGAAGGTCCGAGCTGGTGGTACTAAGGAATGAAACTCATTCGATCATCTGCAATCATAATCGCGATAGAACAGTGAAAGGCAGTTAACGTTTCGTCTGTAGAATAAGGGTTACAAGATTGAGAATAATCCATCACCCACAAGGCCGGGTAGGTGCGTTTGAACTCTGTCGAGGCTGGACAGTGAGGATTGGGCATCACCAGCCCATATACGACAGCAGTACGCCATTCTTGGTCTGCTCTGACTCTTGTAAAAACAGATCATGCCAAAAAGAGTTAGATATTTTCCGCTACGATACAATGAACCAACCATTGTTCCAGCATCTTTTGCGATGGCACGACTATACGCGTTCTATTTGAGGTAGGGAGTGAACATTTGAAGTTACGATCACTCATCGGGATTGATGCCGATTTATGGCCTGATCGGTAAAGTTTCCACGTTAAAATGGGATTTTCTTTTACGATAAGTTTTTCGATCTGAAAACAATGGATTAACCTATTATGCTAACATTAATGGAGGCATTTTTATTCCTATTAATTTCGGAGAAATCTAAACATTTTAATTATAAAAATTATAATAATTAATTGTGTAATTACTCATAAAATCCTTATTAATTGTGTACTAGAAAAACTTCTCATAAAAAATTATAATTATCCAATTCGCATTGTTTGTGCAGTCGTAATATTGTCATTAATTATGTAGCTTATCCAGGCTATAAAAATGACGGCATATTTTGTTAAGAACTTCTTTTTCGTATCCCTTCAGAGCGCTGGCGATCATTGTTCTCAACAATTTATTATCCTTTGTATCTCTTAATAAATTTTGAGCTACTCATTACAATGTTTTTTCTTGCCATCTATCCTTTATCAAATTTTCCAAACCCTCTTTCTTCATTATTTGCCCTAGACATTTCAATTGTCACTTCCTAATTTGTGTTGCTTCAAGTCACTTCTTCATCTGTGAGAAGATTGTCCAGCATTCACTGCCATATAGGAGGACCGATATTACCTAACAGTTCAGTACTCTTTTCTTTGTTTCTAACGAAATTTTTCTGTAATACTTGGCTTAACTTTTTGAAGGCATCTTTCGCTATTCCAGTGCGCCTTCATATTTCAGTGTCGCACTTTCCGTACTCTGTTAAAACGTTTCCCAGATATTTAAATTATTTTAAATTATTGTACACGGTTGATTTCGGTATCTCCAATTTGTAATTTACTTGTTGGGCTAACAACCAATCATTCAGTTTCCTTGTGGTTGATGATTAGTCCTTTGTTTTTGTTTTTGTTCTACGAACGAGGGATGCTGGGAATTTTTAATTTTAAATGTTTTTTTCGTTTGTTTGTTTGTTTGTTTCTTTCTTTCTTTCTTTCTTTTTAATCTAGATTTCATTTAGATTCTTTTTTTTACATCACTTTTAATATTAGGTAACCGACACTGTGATGATAGAAGTTCTGTCAGGAATGGGAAAAAGTTACTGTAGATAACCTTGCGATCAAGTCAGCCTCTACACATTTTCGTCATAATGAATTGTTTTCTCCTTTGGTTACAGTGGCATTTTTTATGTCAAAATTATGGTCAGTCTCGTTACGTATTTGATATACTGTTTTGTAAAATTTGTGTTCATATAATCTTTTATTCAGATTCATTGATGTTTCTCTTATGCATTATTGTGACAACTATTACAGGTAATTCAGTAAATTCCTCTTTCAAGTTTTAGCTTATTGTTTTGTTTAGTATTGACCAAGATTTTTAGTAGTAACAAATTTTATATTGCGCTTAGATTGTTTCAATTGTATTTGGAATTCATTGGGTTTGTTAGGAGAAGCCGTTAATCTATTTTGGAATATTTTATGAGCCTTTTGTTTTGCATTGAATATAAAATAATTAGGGTACTAAAGAAGCTTGAAAGCTTTTTCAATGTATTTCTCTTCTTCCTGTAAATATTGATCGCTGCAAACTCTGAGTAGAACCCGATGGTTATAACGGATTTTATTTTGGTGTGATGATGAGAACAGAAATTTATTACATCGTTTTTGTTGTTTGATTTCCGGTGAACACCGAGTTTTAAACTGTTGCTAACGTGGTGTAGCTTGATATCTAGTGAAGGTAAGGAATTGTTTTCTTCCATTTCGTATGTAAATTTTGTTGGATGTTCAACTGTGTTTAGTTTATATACTAGGTCAGGTAAATCAGTATCACGAGGATATATTAATAGAACATCATCCATATATTGGAAGTATGTTGACTGTTTGTTTTAAATATTTTGGAAATAACCGGATTCAAGAAATTCTTTAAACACATTTTTATGGTTTCAACTAAATATATCTTGAACGTAATTGTATGCCTTCAACTACAGATAAAATGTATTGTTGGTTATTTAGCCATAAAATGTATTTTTGTTATTTTTATATAAAAATGTATTGCGGATATTTCTACCATAAAAATGTATTTTTATACTTTCATAGTGTTTTGTTTTTGTTTCGGAGTTCACTATTTACCGATAGATGGGGCCCTAAAAGGTGCTACAACAGTAATTAAGAGGTGTTTCCATGGCCTTCAAAGCCTTCAATCTCCCGATCAGAGGCCTTGCTGTCGGATGGAGTTCATTGTTATAGCCAGGACTAGACTTGATCAGAAAATAAATATTTATTTCTTTTCTTACACCTGAAAACATTATTAGCGTATAAATAGTCGCCTTTCACATTTTGATTAACATATAATAAAAACGAATTTTTTTCAAGGTAATGTCAGTTCCCAACTAGCTATTTATGCAGATGACACAATTATTTACTCCTGTTTTAGTATCAAATCCGACAGAAGTGACAAAGTAAACCTGGCAACTGTTCTTGAAAATGACCTCCAATCAGGGCTTAACTGGGGCAAGAAATGGCTTGTAAATTTTAACGCCTCCAAAATAAAACTGCTTTTATTTAATCACCACGGAGAACATATTTCTGCCTGCTATCAGCAGAGTTGAGGTTAAATTCCAGTAGAGCAACACACTACGCTTTGCTTGGGCTCACATTTTCCACTGACATGAAGTGGAGCGACGATATCAAATCAACTGATACGTCTGCTGCTAGGAAAGTTGGTTCCCTGTGTCGCGCCAGGCATTTTTCTCGTTAGAATCCATCTTGCACATTTATAAATCTACCATTCGCCTGTGCATTGAATACTGTTGCCATCTTTGGTTTTGTGCTCCTGCTATGCATCTCGAAATTCTTGACAAAATTCTAAGAATGGTTTGTAATATAATCAATCCTGACTTGAAATTATTTCTTCAGTCACTTTCTCATCGACGTAACGTTGCTTCCCTCTGACTTTTCTACAAATATTTTCATGACAACTACATCTCATCGTTTTACTGTTGCACTAGCTAGATATAACCGCCACTTCTACTCTAACAGTTTCTTTTCTCGCACTTCCCGCCTGTGGAACACCCTTCCGATTTCTTGCCTCTGTGATAACTACAATCTCCAAAAATTTAAATACAACGTCAATCGCTAACTTTTGTCTTCTTCTTGTCTGTTCTTTTTTGTCTTTTCCTTACTCCTCCCCACTAGAGTTTTCTCATTCGATTTCACTACCTGTAAACCCACTGTGTTCTAGTGCTATTATTTCAATGCTTGGGATAAAACGATTAAAAAATACTATTTATTTAAAGAATCTTAAAAAATATATCGAAAACTTTCTCAAAGAATTCTCCGAATAAAATTTAGAAATTTTTCTTTTATAATCGAATACACATATGACCTTAAAGATGGTGTACATTCATACAAAGCTAGGAATGACAGTTTTATGACTGAAAGACGATCTAATGATGATTTTATAAAAAAAATATTATGCATTAACAAATGTTTCTATCAAAAACCTGTTTTCAAGTGTGTATTCATTCAATGCTGAGAATACTATTGACTGAACATGTGAGCAACGAGGAAGGTTTAGGGAATATCGAAACAAAAAGAATACTTATACTGGGAGAAAGCAAGACGCAGTTTAAATTTTCAGGGTACATCATGACAAAAGAAGACTTAGAAGCAAGACATAATCGAAGGCATTAGGAACAGATGAAAGCAGCGAATAACCTACGTAGCGAACGTGTGCAAATGGTTGGCACGAGAGGGATTAGGAGAAAAAACTTTTTAGCAAAAGCTACAAAAAAACAGGAAATTGTAGGGAGTCATGAACGCCTACATCTTGAACGGACATGGCACATAGAAGAAGAATTTTCCGAAAAGATCACTGCAAACATGTCTACATACCTAACACACTGACACAAACACAAACACACACACACACACACATAGATGTCGTGTGAGCACCGCACTGGCTGCATACATTGTTACAGAGTTGCTATCTAATGATGCTTATTAAGCATGGTTCAACATAACGCAAGGTCAAACAGGTAAAATGGGCCAAGAAACATTTTGTTATTCCAAACTATCAACTGGAAAAACCTCTATGCTTAGAAAATTAGCATTAAATAGATAGATAGATAGATAGATAGATAGATAGATAGATAGATAGATAGATATGAAGTTTGGTAAGCAGGTAGGCAGTAAAAACTGTTTACCTAATTCTGTCTTCATGAAGAATCCTAACTCGCTTTCTGCCTTTCTACGTTCGTTCTTCTAAAAATTACAGATTTTCATATTTTCTCTTGTAACTTGAGACCTTTCGGTTTTCAAGAAACTCCTCTAACCCCTTGAACACCAATCTACAGCTATTCTTGTTTAATCGGGAATAATTCGTTGATAATTGGTTGTTTAAATAACGTCGCCGGTGTCGTCCTGATTCACGCCGGACAAATATTGAAACAAATACTTAAAGGCTAAAGCAGACCGCGTTTTATTCTTGGTGAAATATTTACGGATGGTTTATCGCAAAAAAAGAGTTTGTTTGATTCTTTGTAAAGTGGAATTCATGTCGAAATTTCGGATGATCAAAAGAGCTGGCCAGAATAAAAAGTCTGTGTAGTTTAGAGAATCAAACAATGAAACGCGGGTCGGTACTTCTGTAGAAACAATATGATGTGCACAAGGTTGTTTACTAAGCCTAGTACGATCTTATTCTTTTATGTGCCGCGAGCCCTCAGAACGTGGGCAATCATGATTCTCCACAACTTCCTATCCTCTATGTATCTAAGTAATGTTTACTCCCTTACTATCTCTTGCAGTTCCTGTTCTGTCATCCATTTACGTTTTTATTCGATTTTCTCCTCTGCTTTCTTGCCTTCAATATGTCATATAAAAACAGTTGTCGAAACTATTATTGATATTATTGATACAAGCATCAGTTTTCTGTTTCATCTTTTCTTTTAGTCGGTTTTGAACAAAAAAAATATTTTCTGGATCGAGTTCTCATGAGCGAGAAGCGATAACCGGGTAACTCAATATTTTCACTTTCTTCTTTCGAATTAAATTCCGGAAATAATTTTCCTCTTTTTTTACTTTCTTTTTAATTATGTCCATTGTGTTTTATATAAGTCCTTTTTTTAGAAACATTCATACATACTCTTTGAAGAGGTCAATCAGCCATTATTATCAGTTTGTAGCCTGAAGCCATCACATAAAATTCTAGTAAAGTTGTCGATACTAATAGTACAAATAGGTATAAACTGTACTGTAGGATATAGTTTAAAGGCATGAAACAGGCTAGGCAAATTATATTATTTCATTTTCCTTTTTAGTCGGTTGTGAACAAAAAATTATTTTCCTCCATCGAATTCACTCCTCCATCGAATTCTCATGAGCGAGGAATGATAACCGGTTAACTCACTTTTTCACTTTCTTCTTTCGTATTAAATTCCGGAAATATTTTCCTCTTCTTACCTCCTGTTTAATTATGTCCGTTCTGTTTTCTATAAGCTCTTTTTTTTTTGTTCGAAAAATGGATACATTCTGTTGAAAGAGGTCATATCACCCATTATTACCAGTTTGCAGCCTGAAGCCATCACAAAATTCTACTTTTGAAAAAAGTTGTCGTTAATATTATCGATACGGCCAATTTTCTGTTTCATGTTTTCTTTTACTCAGTTGATCACGAAAAATATTTTATGAGTGACATAAATAAATAATAGATAAAAAATAAATAGCAAATATAATTTCGGAGTTTAAGCAGAAACTTTTAAAGTATAGTGTTGAAGTAGATTTACAAGGAACCGGAAACCAATCCTGAACAAGAAAAACTGAATAAAACTCCACTCTTGTTCAAACGTCCGGGGATAGGAATAAATAACATTTTCAAAAAATACATATGAAAAAAGAATACATTTAAAATTTTTGTGTGAAAAATGTGTATTTCATCGTAAATACAGTGTACATGTAATGTATATATTACTAACAGTAAATATCAAATGTAAATACAGAATGTTATAATTGAAGTTATATATATATATATATATATATATATATATATATATATATATATATATATATATATATATATATATATATATAATTTAAATAATTGGTGGATATTTTAAATAGTTTACTGCACAATTTACACATTAACGAATGATCCAAAAGCACAAGAGAGAATTGCATGCAGTCCACTATATCAGAGCAGTATTTTATGTTTACTCGATGATTGTGCGAATCTGCTAACAATTGCTTCAGCATTCTTGTTCATCAAACAATGCCTTTTCAATGGATAGCAATATGGATGATTCCAAATTCTCCTCAGACAACCAAATTCTTAACCTTGTCTTTATAATATTTAGCTTTCAATATGTCTTCTCAAATTGGAATTGAGGAACTGTTAGTGTGCAGATGACATTATACACATCTTATTCTTTTTTATTGCTAAATCAGTTGTATGTATGTATTTATCGCATGTTTATTTTATATAGGGAGCCTACCCCGTCATTGGCCCACGTATCATTGGGCAATCTGTTGTCCTGACTAGTCCGCCACTGCCCATTCTGTTTGTTATAATTCAATTTTATGCCTCTAACAAGACATGCGGAATATTGTCATCATCATAACGTTTCGGCCATTGTGACTTCCTCGGGTCTATATCAATTCGAATAACCTACAGGAAATGCCGAACTGGACCTTTCATTTAATCTACGGGAGTGAAATATTCTCATTCCACTTGCTATCACTTTTCTTACTTTCCTTATTAGAGGCTAATAAAGAAAGTCAAATGACAGCAAGTTATCAACAACAGCAGCAGCTGTAACAGAAGAGAAAAGCTCCGGCGAGCGCAGCCAAGTATGTCAAGCGCAGCGGCACTCAGCAACATGCAGTTTAGGTTTAAGGCGTCAAATTCTCCAAAGAGAATTGGATTAAAGCGTTGTTTCCTGAATTTGCTGATATAGTAATTGTAAGTTCGATCCCTGGCCCAGGCACTATGTACTTGGACTCAGTTGAAACAGGGCGAACAATAACGGTGCTGTACTTAAAATAAACACTAGACGAGATATCCCTAGACATGAGTAGTGGAACGGGAACAGTCTACCCGTGTGGATTAAATAAATGGTTCAGTTCTGTTGATTTCAATCTTGTTTGGGAATGACTGCAAAATACTATCTCATCCACTTTTATAGGCAGAAGCACACAAATGCATGGTGGGATTTCTTCCTAGTCAATAAAATGGGCGGCTCTCGGTTTCATCTAAATGAATCCCGCTCTGTCTGGTCTTGAAGTCAGAATGCTACGTTCGTTTGTCCAGACTTACTTTCGTGTGTCAACTCCAATTCTTAGTTTGTGAACGTTTTGCCATATTATTGTTGCTTTGCCTTATTACTTTTAATTTGTCTTGCATACATTGTTTACTTGTTTTATATTATTTTTGCACTGTTTTGTTCCTTGTCATTGTTTATTGCAAACTTTGTCAACTCTATTTGTTGGACCTTTCTGTTACTTATTTTGCATTTGACTATGGCTAACCACTCCAAAAGTTCGATATTCCCTGTATGTCCCCCGGACTGACATACACCTGATAAAAGCCGGGTGGGAGACAACTGCCGAACTGTGGTGATAACAATGTCAAAGATGAGGATAACATTCCGCATGTAAATAGTGTAAATAATGATGACTCCTCAACTCAAAAATTCAGAATCTAACAAGATCTTCACTATTTATTCATTTTAATATTTACTCTTTGTTTATTTATTTTAATGCCTTCTCTTTATTTACTTATTTAAAAAAAGCAGGTCTCGCCTGATTCATTGAAGTAACTGAACAAAATCGGTCCCATGTTTCAAATCCTCACGACTGCAGATCCAACGATCACCAACTGGTCTCGATGGTCTGTTGCTGACCAGTCAGATCTGAGAGAAGTATGTGCGGATAAAAAAGTGCAAGACAACCACGAAAACGATGATCACAATTTAAATACCGATGGCACTGCCACAACAAATGCCCTCCTCAATTCGAGTACCGCATACAACACCGCTGACCTCTGTGAGGACAACCAGAATGTCCCTTCAACAAATACGGAATTCCTCTCTTCCTTAAGATCTTCCCGGATCAGGGATTCGCGCAAGATTTCACTGGGTGTTATTTCCGAAGTATTTAGTGTCGAACATGTTTCAGAGAATAATGATAGTGGTGTTTGTTCGGGTATGGCCCAACTGAAGGCCACGACAGCTCGTCTGAAATTGGTTACCCGGCGTCCGAGTTATGTGGCCTGGCAGGCCCAGATCCAACAAAGACCCAAGAATCTAATTTCACAAGAGAATCTTACCAATGACATTTTGACGGAAGAGAGAAAGAATTGGATTACAAACGCCTTTCAGTGGATCACAGAAGAATTGGTAAGTTTTTTAATACAAATTCCGTTTCTATTTTTTGTTGATTAGCTATTTGTCTTTTATCTACACAATTTATATTAGGACTATTGTCCTGATCTTTGTTTTTTTATTACAACAGGTCATCTATTGTGCTCTCTGGACTGCTTCATGTTTATATCTATCTGGGTAAACTACAAGGAATTCTGAATTGAGCCCTTTATTTAATATACGAACGTAGACTGTTCTTCCACTGTTCGTGCCTATTGATATCTTGTTCTAGAATGTACTTCTTGCTCGTCCCTACTACTGTGATAATGGACTGCTCCTACATATAAATATGGCAAATATTCACATTAGAGTATTTTGGGGTAGGGTAAGACTTACTTTAGGATTTCCTTTTTTTGTATGATTATTTAATAAACATCTTTGTTTTCCCTAACTGGTCTTCTATTTCTTCGATATTCTCTCTAATTACGGCCTTCTTAATTCACGGCTATTTTGAACTCTTATGTATGAGTATTTAATAAAACTCTCCGTCTTTCTGTTCCCCTACCTAGCCTTATGTTCCTTCAATACTCTCTCTAACTACGGCCTTCCTAATTCGCAGCTATTTTAAACAATGATAACATTACAACACATCTCGTTCTTATTTCCAGTCAATTCCTTACATTCACTTCCGTCCAAATACCGTTGGGAAATGTATGAATCCATCTCTTCTTGATGGTTAGTCCTTTCTTCTCCTTTTCCTTTAATACCATGTCGAGGTATTTTACCACTGTCTTTGCATTTCTTATATTGTAAAGGTTGTGCCCATCAATAATAAATCCTGGGAGAACTACTAATTCGTATAGGATTACTTCGCTGTAATAGTTTAATAAATCCGATGAGAAGGCACATCCTTGTCTTATGCTCTTTTCTATGTTTTTTATATTCATTCAATTCATTTTTCTAACCGCACACGAGCGGTTTTACTCCCAGTATAAGTTCTGGATTATTCTAATCCCGATTACGATCACATGTCCCGTAACCCCTGAGAGTCGTAAGAGTACCGCATGTACTACTGCCGTAGCAGCTGTGGTGGTTCTTGGGCAAGATAGCGGAGCACAACCCACTCCAAGCTACTTTGAACTCAGAGTTGTTATTCTCCTAGACTGTTTGTCATCCAAGATCGAGTCTGTCCTGATATTTTACCTATAGCTTGAGGGGAGGGTAAGTGAATGTAATGAACTCGATTGAAATGCGAACACGGCTCTCTGAATCATAAATCCAAGTCGCTGTCCATTACTTTTGACCCACCGTGCCTCCGATTATATAATATCCTTCCTAAATAAATGAAGTTTTCTTAGCAGTTCAAATAGATCTTTGTGCCGGCACACAAGCAAAAGGAAGACCGTATAACGCATCAAAGGAAAGAAAATGGAGTTGGGTCTCTCAGTCCCCTTATCATTAAACGCGCGCGAATCCCGTGACACATCAGGGCTGTAGGGCACCACATATAGTGCAGCGACAGTAGAAGTGATGTTTCTTAGGTAAGTTTTAAATTCAGACTTACCTTCTCCTAGACCGGTTACCACCCAAGGCACTAGTTTTGCTATTTATGTTATTGGAGGGAAAAGGATTCATACCTTTCCCAAGTGAATGTAATGGATCCGACTCTGATTCCTCAATCCGTGCCACTATCGATTACCCCACCGTGCCTTCTCATTAAGCAATGGTCCTGATAATGCATGTCTGTCTGAAATAAATGATCCTGAAATGTTACCCAAATTTGTTTCCTAGGTTTTGAATAAACCGCAATTTCATCAAGAGGAAAACCTTTCAGCACACCCAGGATTTTTTTTTCTTTCTTTCTTTCTTTCTTTCTTTCTTTCTTTCTTTCTTTCTTTCTTTCTTTCTTTCTTTCTTTCTCAGAAGAGGGCGTGATTTAATGGCTTGAGGCTTTTATTTATTTATTTCAGACAGACATGCGTCATCAGGACCAAGATTTAGCGCGCCAGCTGTTATCGATTCGCCAAGAAATACAGAGAATCAAATTAAACATGAGCTGTGAGTACCACGAAGACATGCTAACCGACGTGCAACTGGAAATGGAGGAACTGGAGGAATTATCCGAAATTTGTGATCAGCTTCCACCAGTCATCAACGACAATCCTCTACGCCATCTTGGAGTTACACGAATGAACATCAGCGCAAGAAGGTTCTCGACATGCTAAATAAAATACATCTGTCTATATTTACATTGTTCGGGCTGTTGTCCTCATCTTTATTGCCATATTCACGACGTTTCGGTTGTTGTATGCTCCGGCCTTTTTCAGGATCTGCCTATATTTCTGAGATGAGGTACTGTAACAATTTACACTATTTAAATTGTTCGGACTGTTTTCCTCATCGTTATTGCCATATTCACGACGTTTCGGCCGTTGTAGGCTCAGGCCTTCTTCAGGTGATATACGTTGAAATTACGAATCGAACACATTATTTAGTCCACCTAGTAGATTGTTCTAATTCCACGTGCCATGCCTTTTCTGGATATCTCAGTTTCGGTTATTTTTTTAACAATCCTAAACCAGCCAAGCATGGTCTTGAATACATTATGGGAACCATTTATACAAAGAAATACACAAAAATTGTATTATGAGCTCTGGTAAAAATAGTTACTGAGACATTAGATTTATGAGAACCCAAAATTCATTCACTCAAGGACACATGGCTCAGTGGATAAAAGCGTTTGTTGAAGTAATCCAGTGACTTGACCTTGAGTACAGTGACTTCAATATCTGGCTACAGCAGAGAATTGAGTTACTGAAGGGAAATAACTGAAACTGAGATGTCCAGAAAAGGCGTGGAACTAGAACAATCTACCCCCGTAGAATAATAAAAATTTACGTTCGAAATTCCAACCACTATCACATGAAGAATATGACAATAGAAATGAGGACAACAGTCCGAATAATGTAAACAGAAAATACGTACATATACACATACATACCTACGTAGATATGGGATGAGTCAAAATTAACGCCTGATTTCTGTTGTTACGACCCATTATTTGCCATTGTTATTACAGTAGACAAGAATGAAGAAATCAATGAAAGTTCATGAAACTATTTATTCAGAGGAACAACGAATATCCCAAATCAGTAAACCGCAAGTAATCTTTCCTTGAATCTGGACGTTACATTTGACCAACCAAAGACAGCCTATAGACATTTTGTGTCAACTTATTTTGATACTTATCCTTTCCAGTTGTCTAATCAGCTTCTTGATGTGAAGATAAAATTAATCAAGGAAAATGTCGTATTTGTTTTTGATCCAAGTACTTTCGATCTTTTCCAGGATCATTTTCAGTGGTAAATTACAAACACAAACTTATTGTAACTGCGATAAAATCTGCATTCCGTTGTGATGATGATTTTTAAAACATATTCCTGTATTCCTTCACAATACTGGTTGACAACGCCAATATACTACACCAAGAAAATAATAAACAAGAACTTCAAATTCTTGAGGCCCTCTTATCAAAATCAACTAATACTCAACAAAATTTATTACGAATATAGCAACAACATACTAAAGTGCATATAACATTTAATGGTATTTTACATTTCTACCAATTTCCGGTCAGCTCCCTTATATTGAAACGCTTCTTTCGCAAAAACTTCTATAGCTACAACCGCTTAATTTAAAATTTTAAAATAAATACAGAACGGGTTCGCACGTGATTCACAAGGGAATGTAAATTTTGTTGTAGTTACAATAAGATTGTCTTTGTAATTTACCCCTGAAGATAATCTTGCAAAAATTACTTGGGTTAACAAAATCTTTAAAATAAGTAGACATAAAATGTCTATGATATTCAATGAAACATGTTTGAACACAGACACACACACACACACACACACACGCACATATATATATATATATATATATATATATATATATATATATATATATATATATATATATATATATATATATGGTACGATGGATAAATTGTCGCCATTTTATATTTTTAATTTCGTGTATGCGTGTTGTTTGTTTTTGATTTTGTCGAATGCACTGTATAGTAGGGTTAGTTGGGCACCGTCTGTGAGCAAAGGAGCATCATGACGCAATTAACTACGTCAGAAAGTTGGAAACGGCATGTTGTAGTGCATGGCATTCGTACAGGAATATCCAATACGAACTTTTCAGAGTGTTTGAGTATCAATCTGAGGACAGTGCAGAGGATTCGGAAAGAATTGGATAATTCTAATAATGATTAAGAACATACAGCAGATCGGAAAACTCATTCTGATCGTTGGGATAAGAAAAGAACTCCCGAATTTTTGTTGGTGAGGGCCTCAGACTCAACACAGAGGTCTACATGAAGTGCCTTGAGGAGGTCGTGCTGCTATGGGTAAATAGGGTGGCTACTCAAAGTTCCAATGTCTGGCAACAAGATTCTGTACCATGCCACACAAGCAGGAGAACCAGTCATAGCTGTCAGTCAATTTCTGCGACCACATCACTTACATCAGGCCACCTAACACCCCAGAGTAAAACCTCCTTTATTATTATGTGTGGGACACAGTTAAGTGAGAGACCAACAAAACTCCTTGTAACACCAAAGATGAACTGAAAGCAAGGATTATGGCAGCATTCACCCACTTAAACAAGAAGACCGTCCAGAAGAGTTGCATATATATATATATATATATATATATATATATATATATATATATATATATATATATATATATATATATACAAGTATATGATTGGTATATACGGAATAAATTCCAATAACCAACAATTATTATTCTTAAAAGAGTGCTCAATACAGAGCAGGTATAATTATTTATTTGAAAATTATAACAGAAATATATTATAAAATCACTACAAAAATAGCCATTTTGTTTCAACACCTCCGGTGTCTTATCAAGTGATGATGTTGAATGTAGAACAGATGGTTTTAAAAGTTTCAAATTAATTAGCGATCCTTCGCAAGGGGAAAACGCTGTTACATAAGCTAGAATGAACAATCAAAATACAAGTATGTGGGAATTAAAAAAACTCGACAACGAAGCAAGGTTACAATAGATATTAAAAGCTTTAAAGTTGGGGTTATAGTAAAATAGAATTTATCCTAACCAATAAGTATTTAATTATATAAAATTTGAAGTTTAAAATTATAAAATTACTGAGGAGAAAATAAAAAATACATATGTAATTTAATTTATTCTTTCATTGAAATTAGGTTGGAATAGATGTTAATACTTCTAGACAAAAATGTATACATTTTAATTCAAAGTGTGGAAATGTGATGGTAACCTCTCACGTAAAACTATCCAAACATACTCAGGTTATAATACATAAGCGCCCGGACATATTTAGATATATACACACACAAAACGTTGACGAGACAGGAAATATCTACATGACCCTTGATAAAAAAAAAAAAAAAACGAACACGCACACATACAGCCAAATGAGCATCCACTTTCTCTACACACAGACATCGATAAATACATGCACACATATCCGCACGCACACTGACCAAGACAGTCTGACACAACAAGAAATAAATATATATTTTTTTTACCATGTTGTCGCACATATATACATACATTCCTACACACACACACACACACGCACACATATATATATATATATATATATATATATATATACATACATACATATACAAGCCTACACGTACCAACATATATATACGCATACACATACGCATATACACACATACACACATACATAAGCAAGTATAAATATATCGACCCACACAGCAACGTAAAAACGTAAAAAAGTAAATAAACCAAATAAAAATATATATACAAAGATGCACATATATACAAATACATACATACATACACATACATATATATATACACTTATATATATTGATGTGGACCCGAAGTAGGGGCCACGGAAGGAAAACACGGAACACGGGTTAGAGATAAGAAAGATATATTAAACAGAAAAATTACTAAGAATAGTGTAAGCAGAGCTTACTATTCAGCGATGTCCGGTATTGGTATCGTACGCGGCTGCGCATTACTAGTGCTACGATATTTAACAACACCCTCACACGGGTCGAATGTGGCACAAGGCCAGTTTAACGTGGGCTTACCGAGCCCGTAGGCTCGGACAAAAATATGCCCATTTACAACCCGTATACACGAGTTTAGGGACTGTCTACCTCCCCGGACGAAACTTTGCCCTGCAGCAAAGCCTCGTCAGAGTTCCTCTCTGTCAAACAGAGAGTTCGACAGCAGAGCACCATTACTGGTGCTACTCTCATGATACTACCATTCACATAATAATATAGTACTGGGAGAGTCCATGATGTAAGGAGTTATTGGTCTCACAACACTCCCCTTCCAAGAGTTTTCCTCTTTTTTTTCTCTCTATTTTTCTTGAAGGAAAAAAAAGTAAAACTGTTAATACCTCTTCCTATTGGGATTCACGTCGAGTGGTTGAGTAAATTTTCTCTTTCTCCCCGAGCGTCGTATTTCTGGAGAGATTTGGGGCGTGTCAAGATCGAAATGTTCGAATATTACGTCGATCGGCTCTTTGCAGATATTTTGTGGTGATTCCTCAGATTCCTTCAAACGGCATTTCCTGAGCTTGTTCATATGGCGTTTGTGGGTATTTGTCGGTCCCTGGACAATATAGACCAGTTCGCCAATTCTCTGTTTGATGTTGCCTACTTCCCAGAATGTTATGTTGTTTTTGTAAGCCTTAAAAAGGACTTTGTCGCCAGGATTAAAATATTTCTTAGGGAGCGAGACGGTTTTCTTGAACTTCGCTTACCGTGGAATGAGTTTATCAAAAACGGACTTGATTTTTCTTGCGCACATTGTTTCTGCAGGCGAGCGTCTCATAGGCGTGTTAGGATTAGGGGTTATCCTATACACCTTCAGAAACTGTTGTAATGCTCTATCCGTCGGTGTGCCTAGTGCCTTTTTTAAAGCTCTTAGAGTGTCCACGAACCTCTCGGCCTGACCGTTCGACCTGGGGTGATACCGAGGCGTCGTAATGTGGTCCACTTGATACGACTTGCAAAAGTCTCTGAATTCACGCGAATAACTCATGTAAAAATCCGATCGTGCAGTTGGTGGTTGGTCTTTTACATTGCAGGACCTCAGGCCATTTTGAGTGGCCATCCACATCAATAAGGTAGTACATGTTGTCTAGGGTCCCTGCAAAATCCACATGAATTCTCTGCCATGGATGGTCTGTGTTTGGCCATGGTTTGCACGTCGTGGTCGGAGATTCTGCTGCAAGCACGCATCCCATGATTCTATCATGTCTGCTATGTTTTTGTCCATATTTGGCCAATATACGTAGCAGCGCATGAAGCTTTTCGTACGGCTCTTCCCCGAATGTCCCATGTGAAAATCCTTAAGGATTTTTCTTTGTAGGCTATTTGGAATCACTACTCGGTCATTATACAATAGAACATCCTCACAGAGGGAGAAAACTTCAGGCGCATTTAGGTCTTTGTTGCGAATTTTGATACTTTGGATGAATTCATCCTCTCGAGACTCCCTTTTTATGTCGGCCAAAGTAACTGGGAGTTCTCTAATTGTATTCGCAATCATACTTTTGATTTCATAATTCGTCCTTAGTGTAGCAATGATGGAGTCTTCAAAAACTTCCGTAGTTTTAGGAATGAGTCGCGATAAACTGTCCGCATGACAAATACTTTCAGATTTTAGGAACTCGATCTTAAAATTGTAATTCAAAAGAATCGTTCCCCAACGAAGTAATGTATTCGCCGTATAGACCGGTAGGCCTTTCTTGGAACCAAAAATTGTTATTAGAGGTTTATGGTCCGTTTGCAGTGTGAACCGTCTTCCATGTAGGTATCGATGGAACTTAGTGACGGCGAATATTATCCCTAGAGCCTCTTTCTCTATTTGGGAATATTGATTCTCTGATGGTAGTAAAGATCTAGATTCGTGTGCTATGGCTTTTCGCGAACCATCTGTCAGTTTGTGGAGAATGCAAGCACCGATGCCGTATGGGCTTGCATCACTTACGACTATGATGTCGAGATTAGGGTCGTAGTGGGTGAGAGAGATCCGAAGTAAGTGTTTTCTTGATCTTCTCAAATGCGTCTTGGCATTCAGGGGTCCATACCCATGCTTTATCCTTTTTTAAAAGTTCATTGAGAGGTCCTTTCAAATTCTGCATGTTCTTAATGAAACCTTGGTAGAGGTTAGCATGGCCGAGGAAGCTTTGTAACGATTGAAAGTTAACTGGGGCCGGCATTTTCCTGATTGCATTGGCTCTTTCTGGATCCGGCCGACAACCGTCTCTATTTATAATGTGACCTAGGTATTTGATCTCTGGTAAGAAAAAATCACACTTTGCTTCCTTAACCTTAAGCCCGTATTCTTGTAACTTCTTGAATACGTTTATTATATGGTTCCGGTGCTCTGCCGACGTTTTACTGGTCACCAGTATATCATCCAAATAGGCTGTTGCGTAGTCAAGGTCGCCCAACATGGCGTCCATGACCTGCTGAAAGATTGCAGGCGCAACCTTGACCCCAAAAGCCAGTCTGTTATATTTGTACAGACCTTTATGGGTGTTTATGCAGAGCAATTTAGAACTCTCTTCATCCACTTCTATCTGAAGGTATGCGTCTGAGAGGTCTATTTTGGAAAAGATTTTTCCGTCATTCAATTTGTTGAAGATTTCTTCAGGGCTTGGGAGGGGATAATGATGATCCTGCAAAGCATCGTTTAGCCCTGTGGAAAAATCTGCGCATACCTGTATTTGGTTGGACTTTTTTTTTTACATAGACCGTAGGTGCTGCCAATTCGCTAAAATCTGTTTTTGATAGAATACCCGCCTGTTCGATCTATCTAATTCTTTGTTGATCTGCTCTAGAGCAGTGAAAGGGACATTCCGTTTCTTTTTGAAAACTGGTCTTGCACCATCCTTCACCCCCCTGAAGTTAGCTTTAAATTTAGAACATTTCCCAGGGCCGCCAGAAAAAAACTGGGGAAATTGTTGTTTGAGTTCCTTTTTGAGATTTTCCGAATTGGACGTTGTACTTTTTATTTTTCGGCAAAAAGTGCTCATTGGGCAATCCCATAGATTGAATTTTTATATCCAATCTGTTCCGAATAGGTTATCTGAATTTTCTAGTACGTAGGCTTTCAGCTTTTTGGTAACTCCATTTAGTATTACTGTAAGGATCACCTGGCCTAAGATGTTAATATTCTCACCAGTTATGGATTTTGCTGTTTTATCCGTCTTTAATAGGGTCGGCTTGTTTAACTTTCGCCAATGATAATCGAGAAGTCAGAACCCGAATCAAGCTGGAATTTTATAGAGTTATTGAAAATATCAACAGTCACATATTTTCTTAAATTCCTATCGACTATGTTGTCTGATTGGGCTTGCCTAATTTTACTTTTGTGTTTCCTCGTCTTGTTGGCGTACCAGCACTGAGTTAAGTTATGACCATTTTTTTTGCAATTTTTGCAATATGTTTTCTTCTTGAATGGACAGAATTTCATCCAATGCCATTTTCCACAATGGTAACATGGTCCGGGAGGTTTCTTTAGCCTATTCGTATTTTGTTTATTGCGGGATTTAGAACATGAGATTTGCCTTTTGTCTTTTTGCGGGGAATAAGAGGTTGGGTTGCTTCTGATTTTTCTAATCTGAGCCACACCTGATTACTCGATCATTTTTGAGTCACACTTGACAGAAATTACTCTTTGCCAATCCTCTGCTAATTTTTGGAGAGTCAATCCCTGTTCGTTTTCGAGTTTGGTAAGTACCCGACGTCTGACCTCGGCATCTTCTACTGATACTAGACCTTGCGCGAATATTAAGCAATTAAAATCGTCGGCAGTCAGCTCGGCTAGTTTGAAATCATTACAGAGCTTGTTTACCGACGCTGCAAACGTTAGAAAATCTTGCTGGTTTTCCTTGACTGCGTTCAGGCATTTCCAACGTTTGTGGAACAAGGTTATGTTAGGCCCGAATAGTTCCGTTAGGAGCTTAATAGTCTCTGAGAAATTCAGGTCCGTAATTTTTTGGGGTAATATATAGTCTATGAACCTAACATGTTCGATAGCTCCCAGTTTCCTTAATAACAGACGTACCTTTTTTCACTAGGCCATTGTTCACAGTCTACATTGAAAATATCTTCATAACGCCTGTAAAAAGCCTCGAATGTTTTGTCTTCCTCTGGTACGTATTTGAATATTTCAATCGAGTTGTAGATTGTACTCTGGGAAAGTGTATCTTTTTCAGAGTTTTTAGAGCCGTTACATGAATTTACAATTAATTCTTCAAGATGTTTTTGCTGCAGTTCTGTTTACTGAAGTGTAAATTGTTGGAATTCTATTCGTTGTTTATGTAACTCCATAAACAATTGTTGCTGTCTTTCGTCTGATTTTTGTTGGTGGAGTTTCTCTCTTTCTCCGCTTTTTGTTGTTGAAGTTTCTGTTCTGTTTCTTGTTCCGACTGTAATTTGAGGAATCTTTCTTCCAATTTCTGCTGTCTTTCATCTGATTTTTGTTGGTGGTCCACCTGGACCTTTAACATTTGAACAATTATTTTTTGGAATTCTCCCATATTTAGATAATATGTAGAAAAGTAATGAAGGAACACACAAAACAGAAATAAATAAATAACAGCAATTACTGTTGCTTTGAAAACCCGTGTACCAAATCTAGTCAATTAATAAAATTAATAAGAACTACTTACTGGTTTAGATCTTTCGAGATACCGTTGTTCCGTTAATTTCAATGTGACCATTTAAATTTTCTCCACACTTATTATACTTTTTTTTTAGAAGTGTGGGGAGAAACATGTCACTTAGACAGCAAAAAAAAATACACTGGATTTTTTTCCCCTTCTTTTAGGAGAATTTGCTTTGCTTTTTCTTTTTTTTTTTTAGAAAAAACTCACCTCAATCAATTTGAGGGGAGGGTCATTTTATGCACGAGATTTGTAGGAATTCAAATCAATTTCATAAAATTTTTTAACACTTTGCTAAATGCGCGACTTGGTGAATAGTTTTTTCGAATTTGAGTCAACCGTAGAACTTCGAGCTCTTGAGTTTGTCAGTTTGTTTTGTGCACAAGCTGGGTTTTTTGTAAGCAGTCGTTCTCGATACTTGGTTGCTCGTTTATTGCGTTTCGTTCGCTGATGTAGTAATGCCAACTCAAATTCTAGTTCAACACTGATGTGGGAACCAGTGGGGTTAAACGAGTTCTCTGTCGCCACTGATGTGGTACTGGGGCTGTGGGTGCGTGTCTTGAATCCCCTGTCGCCACTGATGTGAACCCGAAGTAGGGGCCATGGAAGGAAAACACGGAACACGGGTTAGAGGTAAGAAAGATATATTAAACAGAAAAGTTACAAAGAATAGTGTAAGCAGAGCTTACTATCCAGTGGTGTCCGGTATTGGTATCGTACGCGGCTGCGCATTACTGGTGCTACGATATTTAACAACCCCCCACACGGGTCGAATGTGGCACAAGGCCGGTTTAACGTGGGCTTACCGAGCCCGTAGGCTCGGCCAAAAATATGCCCATTTACAACCCGTATATACGAGTTTAGGGACTGTCTACCTCCCCGGACGAAACCCTGCCCCACGGCAAAGCCTCGTCCGAGTTCCTCTCTGCCAAACAGAGAGTTCGACAGCAGAGCACCATTACTGGTAATACTCTCATGATACTACGATTCACATAATAATATAGTACTGGGAGAGTCCATGATGTAGGGAAGTATTGGTCTCACAACATACATACATACATACATACATATACACGTATATATATACATATATAAACTAAACACATAAACATACATTTACAAATACACGCATGTACATAATAAATTCATACAAAGTGAGCTAGAACATATTGAGTGGCCTCCCCAATCTCCAGATATCAATATTATTAAACATTTGTGGTGCATTTTGAAGCGACAACCCTAACCCTCCACCGTCGTGTCTTAAAGAGCTAGAGCAGGTGTTAATGTAAGAATGGCTGAAAATTCATCTGGGTGAAGTCAGAAAGCTGTATGATTCCATTCCTAGACGTATTAAAGCTGTATGTGCGGCTAAAGGAGGACCAACTCCTTATTAAATAAATTTTCTTTGAATTTAACAAGTGTTTCAATTATTTTGTCCAACATCTGTATCAGCTGATTAAAAATATATGATCTAATAAAAATATTTTTAAAACGAAGGTGTTGTATATAACTGCCTTCCAAAAGTATCATATAAAGGTAAATGTCACATCTGTTCCTTTAAATGTCTGATCTTTTAAATACATTTTTAAGAGGAAGATGCTACACAATGTATTTATCGCCTTAATAACTTTGTCAGATCACAAAATCGTTTTGTCAGATCACATAAAAGAGAGTGATCTGAGAAAACTATTTAAAAATGAAGATGTCACCTTGTTGAAGGGATATATTCAATTTGTTGAGAGATATTTCCTTACTAGTAATATTAGTAGATAGTTTCAATGATAGAATATTGGGCACATTGGAGAGAGATTTAAGCAATTTAACTGGACATCCACTCGTTCCAAATGTGACACAAAGCCTTTTTAACGCGTGAGTCTCACACGTACTCGGGGTCAGTCCCAAAATATTTTTTCTTCAGAAAGAAAGGAGAGTATGAGACACTTGCGCCCTTATTTGATCTACTGCTCTCAATCAAGGAAGTGCCAATGAAGAGACAAAGAATTAACAATATATTTTATTGCCCGAGCAAACCTAAATGGAAAGAATACAAATCGTGAGTAAATGAAGGTGTTTACATTTTTAGATTGTAAGAATTCTTTCGATAATAATGGTTTAGCTATACAAGTCTTATTAATTAACTGATAGCTGGAGGGAGAAGTGGATCCATACATTTCCCAATGGGTATTTGCACAAGTGAATATAAAGAACCAAACGGGAATTGGAACTCGCCTCTCCGATTAACAATTCCGAGCCATTATCTGTTATACCACCCGTACATCCAAGCTTACAGCGCCTGGTATTCCCAAACGGTCACCTGTTTAGGTACTGACCAGGATCGACGTTGCTTAACTTCGGTGATCGTACGGAAAGCGTGATGTGGCCGTAAACCTGTGTATAGTCGAGTAAGCTTAGGGCATTGTATGATGTGCACTGTTATGCATTGTGTTTCTTTTTACAGTTTTTACTTATTGAATACAGTAAAAATACATATTTTGCTTGTAGTGATTCATAATTAGATTTTTGGTTTGAATATATTTTCTATTCCATGTATGAAAAAAAAACTTTATTTGGATTTATTCTTTGAAGTCAGTTTGTAAGAAAAAACCAGCGGAAATTAGGTATTTTTGTATATTCTTTCAGACGATCTTTAAAATTAAATGTTAAAAAAAATGGTAAAAGTTATGAATCTAATTTTGGTGTCAGTACTTACCACATGAAATCCCAGCTTTTGCACCAAGTGTAATATTGATTTTCTAAAACAAGTGAAAAATCAAACTTCCCTACTACGGATCATCCGATTGAAACTAAAATGCTGCTACGCACGTGCAATCGTCGTCATCGTCTTTACAGTCATTTACTTCCAATAAAAGGCAATTTTCTCAAAATGGACCAGCACAACCAGTCAACAATGCATCAGTGAGAATATTACAATGTTTGTTTCTTTGTCTTTACTTTTTATTTATTTATTGATATCCTCGTCGTTATCGTCGGCTTTATTTCGTATCCAAGAATTGAATTTCTTCTTTTCTGATCGCTTCCTTTATGATGATGACGTAGATGACTAAGTAGACCGATTCTTGCATGTAAGAGCCGATGGCAATGACTGCATAGTAACGTTGGTGGAGAATGAGGTTAATTTTGTTGAGCTTTTGTTGTTTGACTTCTTCCTTTTCTCTTCTAGTGGCTTCGACGTTTTGGATCTGATGATGATAGAACATCGCCAGTTCGTACGGTCTTGTGCATGTGTTTCAAACGATTTAGGCTCAATTCCAGTGCATATCAGTGATGCTTTGTGTTGGGCTTCGTATATTTGAAGAGAACAACGCCGTGGCCTTTTCCCTGAAGTGAACTTACGGATGACCTGACATGAAAACCTTGATTCTTTCATTCTTGCTACATGCTCTGACCATCGAAGAGGGGTTTTAATGATCACCAATTCGGTGCTTTGACTGTTGGCTCTATCCAGGACCTTGGAGTTGGTCACATAGTAATTCCATTTGATGGTTAACATTGAAGGAAGCTTTTGCTGGTGAAAGCGTTCTAATTTTTGGACATCGCGACGATATAAGAGTCCAGGCTTCGCAAACATATATCAAAGTGGAAATGACAACAGCATTATAAACCATAATATGTGTTGTTAAGATCTGTGTTGTTGAAGAGGCGTTTGTAGATCTAATTCTGAGTTCCACATACTTTAATGATATATAATATAAATAACTTTAAAGTCAGTTTCAACAGTGAAACATTAAATAATTTCACTTGTATTGATTTTTAATAATTGTCAATTTTATATTTTTCACCGAATCGGTCAGGACAGTCAGGAAATAATGCTATAACAAGGCATTAGTGAAAGTCTTTTTTTGCGTTTTCGTTTTTTATGATATACCTGGTATAACAGCAAAATGGTCCAAATTGTGTAACAGCATGGGATAATTGTCCATCTCACAAAAATTTTAATATCTAAATAATCACTAAACAAAACGAGTTTCTCTTTTCCAGTGTTTCGTATAAGACGTTTAGCCATCTTGATACCATTTGTTATAAGAATCACTTTAAAGCTCTTTCAGTTATTTAGCTAGAAATAGAATAGTTTAAAATCGTTTTGTGTCGGCCACACTATGTCTTCCCAACTGAACAATTGTGAGACGATAAAGATCATTTAGCCTTTTATTAATGGTACCAACATTCATACTCTGGCATCCATCTTCAAAGTCCAATCAAGAACCTTCAAGAGAACGGTGAATAAGTTTAAAAAGGAGGAAGCATTAGAGAGGAAAACAGTATCATACGGTCACAGCAGGAAGAAGGGTCATCAGAGCCAAATACATTTTTATTGTTCAAAGTACAGTCTAAGAGTGTCGTAAAAATCTCGGAGAATTCCAGTAAGATATATTTCATGATTTCTACAACGGTTCAAAGCTTAATCTAACAATTGGACAATTTTTCTGATACACAATTTAGATAACTTTGCTGGTACACCCGGTATATAATGGAAATGTCTGGAAAGCAAATTCAGCCGGACAACATTGAATAACCTTGCTTGTACGTATTTCCAGTAAGTGTCAGTTTTCTATTTTTCCCGAAATGGACCAGCAAACCCATCCAGCACTACCACAACAGCATAGCAGTCAAAGTGTCAAAGTTTTTCTTTTCTTTTTAATGAAAAACACCCTTGATCAAAATTTTAAGACTAGATACAAAAGGGTTAAAAAATATAAAATACTGTTACTTTAATCAAAATATATTTGCGAAACATTTACATTTAATTAGAAAATGTAGTTTATCAACAAACAAGTGAACATTTTAAGCTTTTAATTGATTAATTAAAACAAACATTGAAGAAAAGATTTTTTTGGTTGGTCATAAAGATAAGACCATGTAAATAAAAATAGCAAATACAGAACAAATGTCACAACGACAATTTATTTCTCAGTATATCCTGCATTTTTGTGAATTACTTCGAAAATTCGCTTTGGCATACTCATTATTAACTTCTGCATGAGGGTGCATGGGATGCTCGCCCAGGATGCATAAACTGCAGTACGAAGAGCATCCAGTTTCAAATTGCGTTCCATGTTTACAAACATCCTTTGCCATCCATCCGCAAACATTCTCGATTGGATTTCGATCTGGAGAGCGTTGTGGATTGCAGCATTATCCTGCTGGAAAATCCAGTTTTCTCCATATAGATGAGGGCCTTCAGTAATTAGCGATGCCTTTCTTACATGTCAATGTAACTAGCAGGTGTCTGACGACCTTTTACCTCCTGTAACTCAAGAGTTCCATTGTACGAAAATGAACCCCAAACCATAATTGATCTATCTCCACTGTGTCGTGCTGAGAACATTTATTTTGGGACATTTTTTGCATGCCAGTAACACTGAAAAACGTCTGGGCCATCAAGATTGAATTTTTTCTCGTTTGAAAACAACACTTTCTTCCATTTATCCATATCCCAAGTTTGATAATCGGAATCAAATTGCAAACGGGAGGTTTTATGGCGAAGAAGAAAGCGAGGCTCCTGTAGCCGTTTTAAGTTCTTAAACCCTGTCTTATTTAAATGGCGTCGAATTGTTCGAGAGCTGCATTCAACATCTGTATTCGCTTTTATCTGATTTGATATTAGGCTTGAATCTCTCTTAACTTCTCTCCTAATGCGTCTGTCTAGAGATAATGAGATTTTATTGGGGCGACCAATTGATTTTTTAGAAGCATACGCATCCGGATTTTTAATGAAGTTAACAATGACAGTTCTGCTACGGCCAATTTCATTTGCAATGGCTCGTTGCGAAAGACCACGTCTTTGAAGTTCACCAATCCTGCCCTTTTCGAACTTTGTTAAAATTTTACCCTTAGCCATTTTAAAATCTGAAATTTAATACAGGAAATGAGCTACATAGATGTCTATACGCCTATGACCACACGTCTAAAATTTTGTCCGGTAATTTGTTTTGTTTTTTCACACATGGTCTTATCTTTACGACCAACCAAAAAAATCTTTTTTTTCAATGTTTGTTTAAATTCTTCAATTAAAAGCTTAAAATGTTCACTTGTTTGTTGATAAACTACATTTTCTAATTAAATGTAAATGTTTCGCAAATATATTTTGATTAAAGTAACAGTATTTTATAATTTTTTTAACCCTTTTGTATCTGGTTTTAAGATGTTGACCAGTGGTGTATGATGCAAATATCTTGAAAGCCAATTTCAGCCGGGCAACATTGAATAACATTGTTTGTATTGATTTAAATTGAAAAGCCTAAGAAAAAAACGCATGGTAAGAATGTCAGTACTCAGTGGTACTTGAATGCAAGAAACTAAAAGTAAACCTCGAAAAATAAATGTTGTATCTGGTTAGTAAATTACATTGAAGCTAAACAAAAAAGAAAATGGATTTGATTGGCTATCCAAGGGCTAGTTAAAAGAGGCTCGAAACGAGTTACGTCTGCCTCTGGATTAAAATGTCCCTGCACCGCCACTGTATCCTACTGTGAATTGTATTTGGCGTTTTCTCTAGACAGATACGTTATTTATGGAATTCTGACGACTGCTTTCGTGTATCATATTAACTGAAATTTTTTTTTTCTTAATTTAACGCAACTAACTTGGAAAATACTTTCTTTTGAAGTTGATGAGATGTTTAGAAAATGATTTAATCGAGCTTTCTCGAATTAACAATTAAATTGACTTTCTCTTATTTCAGCTAAGGTCACTATTTGCCAACCGTTATTTGATTTCTGATGTTCTTATTAATTTGTGGAAATTTCTGAAGGAAGGGATATTTATCGATTCTGGTTAAAATCAGGGCTTGTCACAGCTAGAAAAGTTGGTGCACTATGCCGTGCTAAACAATTTTTCTCGCCAGAATCTATTTTACATATTTATCAATATATCATTCGTTCTTGCTTTGAATATTGATACTACATATGAGCTGGTTCTCCTGCTATATATTTGGAGATTCTTGATAAAGAACAATCTGTAACTTTATTGGTCCTGAGATGGCATCTCGGCTTCAGTCACTTTCCCACCGCCATAACGAAACTTCCCTGTGCCTTTTCTATAAATTCTTTCATGGTAATTGTTCTGATGAACTTTCCTCTGTGGTACCTAGAATTTATGAATTTAAGTGCAGTAGTAGATAGCAACAAATTCTCATCAGTTTACAGTTGAAAAGTTTTAGTAATTTGTGCCGTATAACCTGAAGTAATTTAGTAACCTACTCAGATTAGTACAAAATCCATACATTAAAGTTATTTTCATACACTTTCACCAGGATTTAATATCCTCAAGTGTTAGATAATTAAAAATGTAAAATAATCCTCAAGAAAACCTAAATTCTAATAAGTAGAGCGGTTTAAAATTACAGGTGAGTTGGGATATTGTTTATGACAAGAGTGCTATTGAGGTATTTTAATTCAGTTTTGCCATCAAAATTCTATTGTGAAATTCAAATAATACTATTTAGGTTGTGCCTATAATAACAAAAACACTTGGTATAATGCTAAATTACTTGAAGCAATAGTGGAAAAAATGAACATTTGCAGGAAGACTGAGAATGACAAAAATGCCAGGGATGTGCAAATATACTAGGAGATTTTAGGTGACTTGCTGTCACTCATTATCCACTGATAATCAGCAGACATATAGTTTGAAAATCCAACAAGTAATAATAATAAGATCAAATGGCAATTGAAGAAAAGACAGAGATTGCAAACCCCACTTCTACTGTGGTCAAGACATTGATACTGAGAAAGGTAATGGAAATTTAAAGGAACTTTCTCTCAGTCAACCTTTAATGACAATGATCAGACATCTGATTTGAAAATTCAAATGCATAATAATATTAATAATAATAGGACACATGATTCGGTATGTATATCCACTGGGAATCATGAAATTTTATAGGATTTGAACATTCAGGTAAATGGCTTAATCACAAAGACTGGACATCTGTTATGATTCTGCAAATGCTTAAAATGAAACTAGTGATCCAGAACAAAAATATAAGAAAGTACAATGTTAAAGTTAAAAGTTGCTGTCAAATTATGCATTAGAAATGACTAGCTTCATTATATTAGTCACTTTGATGAGTGACATCCACATATGGAAAAAAAGAATAAACCTGTAAAAGCAAGAACAGAATTCCTCAAAAAGTCATGATGTTTACTTCACTCACTTGCAGCCACTCAAAGTCTTTTCACTACTCGCTTGTGGCAGAAAACGTCATTTTAAAGCAGTCTAATCAACTCATTAGACTTTACCATTCACCAGGAGTGAAACAGATTTGCATATTCTCTAAAGTGATCTATTCAAACTGACAATACATACACTACACTTGTTTAGGAGTGAAACTGATTTACATGTTTGCTGACTTTGTCCAATGGAGAGCTTTTTTTCCCAATAATACAAGATCATTTTGACATTCAAGGTATGAGATATGTCACCATTTAGTGTTTATGCCTGGGTTCAGCCTTTTCTTCTTCCTCTTTTTGAGGATTTCTTTCTCATAGGTTGAGATAGAAGTATAGAAAGAAAAGTTTACAGAGAGAGGGGAGAAAGAAAGATATAAGGGTTTTAAAGGAAATCACAAATGCCTTATTTTAATTTTAATTCTTTTTATTTTTGTTCATATAATTTATTTTTATCTGGACTCATTACCAAATATACATTGGGTTGTTGAATATATTGTGCTTAACTTGGCTCAGCCTTCTGAAAGCATATACAATTACACTTTGAACTTTTCTTTCTTCACAATTTTCACCCAGGTTGACAATGATTAATTAAACAGCAGCATCTAAGAATTATAACATTTAGTAGTAACTATGGTGGAGTGCATGAATGATAAGGCAACAACAAAGTTACATGTAAAAAGAGAACCATAAAATCACACTAATAAAATAAGTAAAGTAATTATGGCATGGAAAAATGGACATATATGAATTTAAAAAGCAAAAGGAAAAACAAGCACATTGCTTTTTCAACTTTGTATTTTAAATACTGTATATACTTGAGTACAGTGCAAGTTTCTTATGCAAAAGATAGAGGTCCGTGCATTACACAGGTCATTCTTTTGAAGAGACTAAATTGGGCATTTTCGAAAACACAAGTACAGTATCTAAATCTTTGTATCAGATATTTTATGGTAAAAGTTTTCTCATTATTTTGGGGTAGCTTTGTGCAAAAAAAAAATGAATGAAGACCATTACCTAATTATAAATATGCCCAGAATGATGCACAGTACTGCAATATGTGACTATGGTAGTCCTACTAGTATTGCTCAGAAGCTTGGATTGCATTATGAATGGTTTATTGTGGATTTGATTCAACCAACAACAAAGAAAAGCCTAAAAATGTGTTTAAATATAAACAAATAAGATATTTCTAGTTTTGTGTTTTTTACAAATAAATTTTTCTTAGTGTCTATGAGTGTTAAAGTTCTTGTTCTTCCTTGCTTGTAGTTGTTTGTTAAACTGCAAAGAAATGTAATTTTTTCACATGTATGTGTGACAAAGAAGAGACCAGAGAGAAAATGAGAAGGAAAATAAGTGTCACGTAGCTAGGTAAGGAAGATCAATGAATGAGTAAAGAAATTTATTTTAAGCATATGTTGTAAACTGTTGCCGCCTGTCTCTCCTGACTGGTTTATACATTTAGAAACTTTGCTTAAATACTCTTCAGAGTGACCATGAAGCTTGTTTTTTATTGTTGGCAAGAACGTAACTTATTGTTTGAAAAATATTAAATATTTATATTCAAGGCATTAGTTTATTAACTGGAAAATGCGCAATCTTACAACTCAGAAACCTTTTTTTTTTGTCATTTGGTGTCTGGAATGCCAACAAAAGTTTTATAATAAATAACATATTGTTTAGATATGGCGATTACAGGATTTAAGGATAGACACATTTTTCTTTTTACACTCAATACAAGACCCAAGGATCACAAAATGTTGAGGGATACTGAGTGAGATTGTTGTAAAGAAGAGGGAGAAAGATGAGCATATTATGAGGATGTAGGAGAGATATCAGTTGATCCTGAATATGAAGAGATGAAGATTGTAGTTGTCAGGATATATATATATATATATATATATATATATATATATATATATATATATATATATATATATATATATATATATGTATTGGAAGTTTTTATAGCTTTATATTTTAGTATAAAGTTTGATATCCTTTAAGAATTTCAGGATATTGTTTGGTCT
Organism: Acanthosepion esculentum; assembly: GCA_964036315.1. Classification (NCBI taxonomy): domain Eukaryota; kingdom Metazoa; phylum Mollusca; class Cephalopoda; order Sepiida; family Sepiidae; genus Acanthosepion; species Acanthosepion esculentum. The sequence goes on along the minus strand of OZ038498.1, from coordinate 20,242 downwards.
AGTGTTTTGAAAAACTTATTTTGTATTGTTTGCTTGATCATATTTCACTCAAGTTTGAACAAATTGACTTTATTATAATTGGGTAACAATATCTCTCCATAAAAATAATTTTTCAATTTTCTTGAATTCCATAAAATTTCACTCTGTATTTTTGATGTGTTCACAGTGATTATTAAATTAACATGTTCAGAGATTTTCATTTAGAAAAATGCAAAAATAAGGAACTTTCTAAAATTCACATTACATTTATTACTTGTGTCTTAAAAATTACATTGATATTTAAAACTGAAACTTATGTCTCTGTGGAATGGATCAAAAGCAAAATAAGTAACAGTACTGTCCAACAAACAGGATCAACAAAGTTTGCAATAAGAAGAAAAAGAAAAGAAACTGGCAAAAATAATATAAAGCAAGAAAACAATATATGCAAGACAATGCAACAGTAATATGACAAAAATTTCAAAAACTAAGAATTGGGGTTGACACACAAAAGCAAGTTTGGACAATTGAATGTAACATTCTGACTTCAAAACAAGACAGACAGGGACTGTGTCAGATTAAACTGAGAACTGGCCTACTTTATTAGGTAGGAAAAATCCTAGCATGCATTTGTGTGCTTTTGTATATAAAAGAGGAGGGGAAAAGCATTTTGCAGTCATTCTGCATGCAGATTGAAACCAACAGTATACAACAAAGAAAATCAACATCAATATAGGTATTTTTCAATTTAATACAAAATTTATGTGCTTTTTCTAAAAATACTTTCATGGTAATTGCTTGGATGAGCTCTTGGCTATGGTACATAGACTGTATGATTTTAAGCACAATATTAGACTGGCAGTGAGAATTCATCAATTTACAGTTGAGCTACCTATATATAACTGAATCTTCTACACTAATAGTTTCTTTTCTCATTCTTCTTGCATATGGAACTCCCTTTCGATTCTACAAAAGTTTAAATGCAATGTCAATTATTATCTGCTGTCCTCCTGATTACTTTTTCAATTCATTATTAATGTTTCTGTTCCTAACTCCTCCACATCCTGTAACTTTTTGTATCTTAGTGGTTGTACTGTCTTGCTTGTGGTGATACCAGGGCATACTCTACTCCAGGTCTGCTCATGGCAAAATTGAGAGTCAGAATTGGAGGCCTATTGAAAAACATTTGATTTTCAGAAATTTTAGAAGAAAATTAAGTTAATTATTTTTAAAGTATTTAAAGTAACATTTTGACCCATACCTGAGGATAATAGGATGTGCTGAAATTTAAATAAATGAAAATATGTATTTTTGTTGTGGATACTGATAAATATCAAACAAAACATAGAGGTAAATGTATGGAAAAGTTTGAAATAAAAAAAATAACCATTGGCAAGTGTGGTCAAAAGGAAACTTTAGTTTTCCATGTTCAATTGAATTGGTATATTTTCCATACATTATATAATAAAAATGTGTTTCATATTCACTGGGTTGATTATCATTTCTTGTAATATATCTAGCTATGTCTATGAGAGCCATTTTTATTTCACCAGAAAGAGAATTTCTAAATTTTCCAGATTGCCAAATATTTCTGAATATTCTTCACAAAATTTATAATCACAAAATGTACATTGGTGACCTGGCTTAACTTAAAAAGCATCAATATTTAGATTCTGATTTAAAAGTAAAGATGTCTGATTAATATGCAGCTTTTCAATACACCGTTGGACATTTATAAAATAGATGCCACCTGGTTTTCTTCACAAAGTTTACTAAATTCTTTTTCTAATGTATCAATTGTAAATTGCCCAAGACATATTTATGGCTTGTAACTAAAAGGTGTTGACATAGACTAACAATTCTATTGCAAGTATGGTGTATAGTAATAGTAGTGCATTTTGAAAATTATTTTATACAATTACCTTGACTGCCATATTAAGAGCCATTTGACCAAACGCAATGATAAAATCAAGTCAGCTGTCATTCGGACATCTGATTTCAGTTTACAGAGTGTCATTACATAGTTTACCAATTTGAAGAGTCTTAATATTTAAAATTTCACACCATGTCAAAACCTTGTTTATGAAGGTGACAGTATCATTCTTATCCGATCCTCAACTCAGACTGAGTGAGAAGTACATTATATGTTTTTTTTCTGGAAACACTCTGAAGCAAGTAGAAATCTGTTGTCTTTCTATGAATTTTGGAGCAATGGAAATTTCATTTATATCTGAAAGCTTAACTATATACCTTCCTTCACTCACATTGTTAAGGACACAGCTACTCCATTTGTATATATATATATATATATATATATATATATATATATATATATATATATATATATATATATATACTTATATATATATATTTAAGTAATTCATTAAATCTGAAACCTCAACAGAATGCAGAAAGCACTGGACGGCCGTTTCATCCTATATTTGGGACTCATCAGCAGTGCGCATCCACTACAGAGAATTGAAACCCTGACAGTTAGGTTGTCAAGCAAACACCATACCAACTGTTCCAACGGGCCTTGTTGACGAAGAGGTAGCAAATCAGACTCAATATAGCGCTGCTCACTCACACATTCCGTAGTGGAACTCTACTGAGATTCTCTTTAACCATAGGACTGTGTCCCCTGCAGCCACGACTACTATCACCAAGCCACTCACTCTAGAGCATTAGAAGCCGGTTCAAGCAATGATATACATATGAAATTATTAGGAGAATTTGATAATTATATTTAAGTAATTCATCGAGTCTGAAACCTCAACAGAATGCGGAAAGCACTGGATGGCCATTTCGTCCTATATTTGGGACTCATCAGCAGTGCGCATCCACTAGTGAGAATTGAAACCCTGACAGTTAGGTTGTCAAGCAAACACCATACCAACTGTTCCAATGGGCCTCAGTGACAAAGAGGTAGAGTTCCACCACGGAATATGTGAGCGAGCGGCGCTATATTGAGTCTGATTTGCTACCTATTCATCACCGAGGCCCGTTGGAAGAGTTGGTATGGTGTTTGCTTGACAACCTAACTGTCAGGGTTTCAATTCTCTGTAGTGGATGCGCACTGCTGATGAGTCCCAAATATAGGATGAAACGGCCGTCCAGTGCTTTCTGCATTCTGTTGAGGTTTCAGACTCGATGAATTACTTAAATATAATTATCAAATTCTGCTAATAATTTCATATATATATATATATATATATATATATATATATATATATATATTCAGTCTGTCTGAGACTATCTCCTGTATGTGCTAGGACCATTATTCTTGAAATTACAACTTATCCTTAGGTATTGTTATATAGATTTATTTTGTAATCATCAACACTCTCTGCATTTTCTTTTAATCATTGCACAAGGCCAATAGAAAGCCAATCCTAACTGTTATATAGCAGTAACTGATGCTGTCATAAGATAAACAACTCATCCATATGAAAATAAATTCATTTTTTGTGTAATTGCTCCACATTCCTTTTTAATCTGATGATTTTCAATTGTGTATCAAGTCGGACCACATTGAAGATTAAACTTTTTAAAGGCCTTGAGAAATACTGAAAAAGAAAGAAAAATCAGAAACCAAAAGGTATTTACATATACTATTATCATAAATTTTGAAAAAATAAAAATAAATTATGCCTCTTTTTGAACATATTTGTTTGTATTCTCTGCTTTTCAACTGAAATATTTTGCATTGTTTTCTTTGTAAAACTCTTTTTCTGATTGCTCCAATACTTGTGTGTAAACCATAAGATTTTCTTATTTTGAAAATAAAATAGTTTGCTTCTTTAAATGTCAATCATCTAACCAAAAACTCAAGTACATATGTTTTTTTTTTATTTACATTCTTTATAATCAACTGTTATGAAACAAAAAATAAATTCAAATAATTAGACTATTGATTTTTTTTTAACTGTTGTCCTCATCTTTATTACCACATTTAAAATGTTTTGGCTATTGTACACTTCAGCATTCTTCATGTGATACCTGTTGGAATTTCAAACTGAACATGTATTTAGTCCATGGGGGTAGTCCCCCAAGTACCCATAGCCAAATGAATAAAAGCAGCAAATTAACTGAAACTGAGACATCCAAAGGCATAGCACTGTGGACTACAAAGATGAGGACAACAGTCTGAACAATGTAAATAGTGTAAATAGTTACAATACCTCATGTCAGAAATATAAACAGATGTTAAAATAATTAGTTTACAAAAGAATAGAATGTTATTATTATGGGCCACTATATTTACAAATAAAAGCAATTCACTAAAACAAGGTCACTTTTGTGCAGGGCCTCCAAGCATGTCTACTAGAGAAAAAAGATAAGCTTACAAGCATTTTGTCTAAGAAAACTGCTCATAAATGATTAATGCAAAATGTGGCCAACAGACTGGGCTTTTGGTAATCAGCTACTCTCAAACCAACACAATGATTCTGGTCAACCAAGCCAACCCACATATCGGCTTGAGAGCCAGCATCCTCCAAACATCCACACCATACTCATATACATCATTCCTTCACATCCTCTGTATCAGCAAAATTAAATTTGTGTCTTCACTGATACACTCCAGTCATCTCTCAATGTCCCCACTGTGACCTCAGTAATATGACCTGATAAATCTGTTAATTCCAGGCCTTAGATACAACACCCTTATACCAAATCACTTCTGTTACCATCGACAACTAAACAGCATTATATCAACAATTTTGTTATCTTTTCACACCTCCTCACAGGCTCATTATTGTTGTCTTTCTTTGAACTTGCATCCAACTAGAATCTAACAATTCTGCTTGATCAAGGTTCACTAATCTGCTTCAGACCTCTCTTATCATCACTACCATAACCTCAGTCAACTGACCTGCGAACATATCAACTCCAGGCCTTACAACATCTACCCACATTCAAAATCACTACACCTCACCCACACAAAGACATTCTACTTGCATCTGCTGTATTGGCAAATACAAAAGAGTTTTATATTTGTAAATTTTATCTTTTTATTTTGCCTCACCATCAGCATTGTTGTTTTTTATTCTCCCATGCTACCATAGACGTGTTGCATTTACTCTGTGATGCAAAATCAAAACTAGCACTCTTGATTTACTAAGCATAGCTTAGATGTGTCACAAGGCAGCAATTATGGAGCACCTCGTCAGGATCAAATTCACTATTTTGTAACTGATTTGGTGAGACAAGTTTACTAACCATTACTTCACATCAAATAGCTCAATTTCTCATTGTTGTGAGCATAATTCTCACTGAATTTTGGACATGTGCTTGATTAAGATGACTTTACTAAATGTTTGTCATGAAACACATTGTGGATGTTTTTTATAGTTTAACATTCTACTGGATTACTTTAAAGTGTGCTTACCATAGTGTAAGCATTAGCAATCTTAGAAAAAATTCACTTATTACAGGTATATCACAGTTATAATTTTGTAGTGGTTTATGAGCTATTAAGCAAACCATTACTGTGTAATGAGTTCTGTCCTAACTGGGTACTCTACAATTTAGCTGCTTAATAAATCTGTATTTATAATTCAAATTACTATTGAAATGTGCATCTCTTTTGAAAGCTACTGCAAAGATTAAAGGTAAGTCTAAAATTCAAATCTCAAGGTTCTGAAATCAGGTGAAGTCATATAACTTTCTATTTAGGTAAAAAAATAAACAATTTCAATTATTGGCACTTCATTTTACCAACATATTAATTAAATTCTATCATCTATTTCAGATATAATAATTTTTTATTTAATACAGATTGTCAATTATGTATGCAGTCAAAGTTTTTCATAATGAATCACTCTTCCTTTGAATATGGTTAGTCTTATTGTTTTGGTTAATGAAAAACTTTTATAGAAACGGTATTGTTCAAAATAATCTGCATCTCTTTTGAAATATGAGGAAGTGCTTAGCTACTGATTTTTCATTTAAATATCAGTCATGTCCTTCTTTTAGTCAATCATTAAGAATATCAAAATTACTCTGTAATGAAATTTTATCAGAAAAACAAAGGAATCCTAAACTCACCAAGTTGTTTGGATTTAGTGTTTTATTATTATTACTTCTAGAATCTTATTTGCTTTCATTTAGTTTTTCCTTTTAATTCCCCCAAAATTGATGACATCATGTAACTAGCTGATTGAAGACTCATCATATTTAAAGGAGTACCAATTATCAGGAGATATTTTGATGTCATATTATTGGGAACTCAGTATACAGAAATATTGGTAATGGATAGATAATATTCTATTTGTTAGAACATTTGAAATTCTTTCATTGGAAAGGTCACTGATTTCATAGGTTCAGCTTATCATTCAAAACAATACAATTGTGCTTTAATTGTTGAGATTTACACAGTTTAGCTTACTCTGCATCAAAACTGCAAATATGGAGTCCTCAGTATGGACCAAACTCAGATTAGTAATGGTCTGTTAGACTAGAACACTTAGCCATTAAATTGAAAGCCTACTTCATTCATCTTCAAGATTTCTTGCACTCTGATTTAACTATATTTTTTCTTAATTATAGCATACCTCAAACTATTAATTCATACTGAAAGCATATTTTCAACAATTTTGCTTTCATCTGTAGTACTTCACAATGTCAGTTTAGTTAATAATGTCTTTTCTTTTTACCTACCTTTAAAACTCTACTGAACTGCTATAATTGTTTAATAATAAGCCGAAATTTATATATTCCACCTATCTACATCTCGAACAGAGAAATAATTATGTAGGCAGTTACCATTTAGTGACAATGAAATAAATGTTGAAAACACTTTCATTTTTCAATCATCAAGTGGAATGTAAGTATTTAGACTTTTCTAGTTGTGTAATCCATCTATATCTCACAAGTAAGTAAATAATGTACATAATTATTTTCAAATTATAATAAATTCCCGAATTCCAATAAATTAATTATTGATCAATTCAATATCAAATTAGAGAAGAATAAAATTATGGTCCAAGGGAAATAATTCTTCTTAACCTGTACGTTTATCTCCCTTAAAATCCACCTATTAATAAATAAAAATTCTAATATTTTCGAAATACAGTGGAATCTCGTTTCATTTCGTTCCTGAAGGCCGTTCGTAACCCAAAATGTTCATAAACTGAGACTATATTTCCAACAGGATTCAATGTGGAGAAAAAAGTCACAGTACAATAAAACTGGAAAAGAAAAGCATTGGACAACACATGAATGTATACAACACGGCAGTCGACTCAGAAATTATTCCGTTCATGTAAACTCGGTTTGGTTATGTTGTTCAAGGGTTAGGGTTAACATTTACTAAAGTCATCTTAATCATGCACATGGCCAAAATTCAGTGAGAATTATGCTCACAACAATGAGAAATTGAGCTATTTGATGTTAGGTAATTGTTAGTAAACTGGTACTAACACATATGTCTGGCCTGATATGAAGTCAAATGTCCAGCTGTGGTAAAGATCTTGCATACAGTGTCAAAAATCAGAAATTGGGAGACACACATGAACACCTATCTATCCTTTCTTGTTTCCAGATGAACGGCATTACTAGCCTCTTACCCCCTTGTGAAGGATATACATATTTGCTGACATGTATTGATGTGAAGTCCTCCCACTGGCAGATATTAATGCCCATACCATTGCAAAAGAATTTATCTCAGGATGGGTAACCCAATTCAGCATTCCAGATGTCATTACCACAGAGAGAGGGCAACAGTTCAAATCCAGTTTATTTAGGGATTTGACAAAATTTGGGGGAAGTAAATGAATTTTCAAAACTGCATACCATCCAGAATCGAACAGCCTGGTAGAACAATTCCACTGGAGTTTAAAGTCAGCTTTGAGGGTTGTGGTGACCAATTGAATTGGCTTAAAAACTTACCCTTAGTTCTGTTAGGACTTCATACTGCAGTGAATGTGTATGGAACGATGTTCAGGCTTGAGGACAATTTCTCTATCTCCACTGAAGGATATGGATAATCCTTTAGTGGATCACATGAAAGCCAAAATGGCAAACCTAGCATACAACTCTCCTGTGTTATTTAAAAAGCAGACATATGTTTCAAAATGTGTACTCATGTGTTTGTATGTGACTAAGGCATACTCTGTACAACCTTATAAAGGAGCCTTTAAGTACCTCAAAAGAAATATTTTACTGTGTACACATTAAGAATATAGCTCAGAACATTTCCGTGTATAGGTTAAAACCTGCCTTTCTAGATACAACATAGTATGATGTGTGCCCATAGATGACATTGCCAGTGTCTGTGTTGGTCTGTTAGTAACAAGATCTGGTTGTCATGTTTTTGCCCGCAAATGATTTATGTTTTGAAAAATATTTCCCTCTTTCTTTGAGCTTTAATTTACAAACATTTATTACAGGTTGTACTAACTATGTCAATTTGACATGAGGTTTTGTGCATGTATTTTCTTTACAGACACTTTTTTTTACATTTCCATAGCCCATAAAAATATTTTTAATAGATTTTACTTGACATATGCTATACATCTTGTTGGGAATATCTCTTAGGGTGCTGAAAATGATTGTCCCCCATTACATAGAAATAAAATCAAAGTGACAGCTATCAGCATTCAGGGAGACAGGGACTAGCATCTAGGATGGCACATTTTCAGCTCATTAAATTGTTTGATTTTTAAATATTTTATTTCTCTTGAATTTATTCTGCATAAATTTCACCTTTAAGATATAAAGGGGTACTGGAAAGTTCTAAGTCTCACCTATGTCCATACAATCTGACTAAATATCAGATTTTTCTTTTTTAAGAAAATTGCTTATTAAGAAATTTTCAGTAGACCACTTGAACTTCTAAAAAAAAAATGAAAGATTTGAATACAAGACAAAGATAATGTACTGAAAAATATGAACATGGCTATCACAGTGCAAAAATCATGTGACATGTTTGACAAGTTCATCTTATATGAAAAACAAAATCTCAAACAGCAGACAATTTGAAAAAGATAAATGAGATATTGGACATCTAAGAAGTACTGAGGAAATATGTTATTATTCAGAATTAGAATTTACTTAGAAAAGCTAAAAAACACAAATGTGGTATTTGAATTGTGCAACTTTCATATTATTGAATTTTTTTGCTTGGTTGTGATTAAAATGATTGAATACAAAATTTATAATTTAACAAATACTTCATAGATATTAGGTTCTTATTAAAATCAAACATATTCTATTATTTCAGGCCAACAAGAAATGGGCAAAATCAGGGTTAGCGTTAGGGTTAGATTTTAGCCATCACATCTTTTGATCATTTCAACCACAACAATATAACACCCAAATGAATATTGCAACTCTTGCTTGCCAGGCGTCACTCATTTCCATTCTTCCTTCTCTTTAAAAAAGACAATATATAATCCAAGGTAAAAAAAACTGTCCCATTTGTGGGAAGAGCTGTTTTACTTGGCATAATAAAACATGGATTGATGTTTTATTACGCCAAGGACAATAACTCTTCCCTCAAATGGAACAGTTTTTTACCTTGGATTATTTTTTTTTAAGAGAAGGCAGAACAGAAATAATTGTTTGTTTGTGTGTGTGTGTGTGTGTGTGTGTGTGTGTGTGTGTGTGTGATACCCAATCTACATAAAATTTGCATGCCCCCCACCAAAAAAAAATGCATTTTAAATAATTTAAACGTTTTTATTTCTGTAAAACTAATTTGAACTAGGTTTAAGACATTTTTTTTAACATTGGTATGGTCAAGCATCAAACCTCCATTAGAGACAAAAAAAAGAAATGAAAAATTTAAAATCTCTTAAAAATCCAACATTTATCCTGGAGAATGGTTTCATAATATTTAATCCTTAAATTTACTAATTTATCTGAATTTTGTGAAAATAATACTTTTTCCTTTAAACATAGTGAAAATAATTGTCATTTACACATGGCAGGCCATGAGCAGTTGTCAGTTATAAATCAACAACAGTAGTCTTTTATTGTCAACCCCAATTTAAAAAAAGGCACATAAAACTGTAGTTGTTTTTATCCTCTGTACTTTAATCTAGAAACTGGTATTAATTTATTTTTTAAACATAAATATTTTTAGCTGTATATAACTAATACTTTATGAAACTTAAAGTTTACTTTATTTTTTTCTACTCCTATTGTAGTATATGAAATAGTTAAAATGAAAAATGAAAATAAAATTCCAGTTCATATTTGAAATTAACATTAACTATACCTTTTTTTAATTCTTCATTTAATTATAACATCTTGTTATGAACTGGATTAATTTCAGAATTGCAATAAAAAATAACAAGTAATTTTTTAAAATAAATGTTGATTATAGATTTTTTTTCTGTCAAATCCAGAAAAAAATAATATTATATTAAATTATCCAAGTACCAGATTTCAACAGAAATTTTTTTTGAATTTTATTAGATTAATTTTCGGTATGCCAATGATAACCTTGAAGCAGTGTATTTTGTTTTCATTATTAAAAGTGAGCACACATTTTGGCGATACTTAAATAAGTTCAAGTTTTCAAAAAAAGGTTTTGCTTACAATCTTTTCATGATTCTAAACACTACTTTTTATTATATAAGAATTGACTAAAAACAGTTTTTAAAATGGATGCATATAATTTCCTCATCTGTAAAAATATTTAAGGTTTAACAACCAAAAGATTGATTCCTGGTGCATGTAAAAACATCAGTATGAAAGCATTAAGATTATTTTCTGTTTAATTAAAATATATATATATATATATATATATATATATATATATATATATATTCAGAGAATTTGATTTGTGAATAAAAAGTCATGAATATGAGTACTAATTGCTTTTCTTTTGTATCAAAAAATGATTAAGAGATAATGAAAATAAAGAGCATCAGTATTTTAAAATCACAAAATGCAATTTGTATAGGGAGGCTATGATGATTTAAAGCTTTGAATAACCAGTATTAAAACTGACCTCTGGATCTTCTCCCTTTTAATGCATTTTTTCAAGGTCATTGCTACTTTACAGAATTCATATGAATTTCCAAACATTTTAATTGTACGCCAGGAACTTACATGAATCCTGTGAAGAAATGTATTGCACAGTAGTGGATGAAAATGCTAATGACTTAGGTTTTTGGCAGAGTCACAATTTAGTTTTTGTTCTAAATTCTAATAATAATATCTATATATACAAGACACACTTCCTGTGTTTGTATCATTAGTGTAAAGCTATATACAAAAATATTAAAAGAAATGTGGTGGCTAAATTACAGGGTTTTTCTATTGAATTAGCAGATATTACTATTAAATTAATATACAAAAAATGTTCAGCTACTTTTATTTTAAGGTAAATGCCTTTATATTGTTAGGATATTTATCTGAAAATAGTATATATTATTTTTATGATTCTATGATACATTACGAAATATAGATATGCCTTGAATTAATTATAACTATATTAATATATTTCTTTTATAAACAAAAATATTTTGCACCTAAATTTAAAAAATCATCCAAAAATGATTTAAAAAATCTAAAAGACTGTCAAACACTAAATTCTTTGTAAATAAATATTTTCAGCAATTTTGAGAGCTTTATATGAAAATTCTCTTTATTTCATATTTATTGAAAGTAGAATACAATATGTAGCTATCATTAATTAAGGATTTCTAGCTGCGAAATATGTACTGAAAATCTATTAAAACTAATTATGGCATATATTAAAAGTTTTGTACATTTCTTCTGTTTTAATAAATAATCTATAAAAGTAATTTTTCTAATTTTAAAAACAGCAGATTTGTTTGAATTTTAAATACTCTGCTAAAACTTGAAAGAAGCATACAAACAGTATTCTATAATTCAACAAAAATATTAAAAGCCACTGTTAAGATTTGATAGAAAAAAACAGCTTTTGAAAGTTTCTTGTTTTCTTAAAGAAAAAGAAGTCAATAATGCTTACATAGATACCACACCTGACTTCAACCAGCATGATAGTTTCAAATAAGTAAAAACGTCAACTGTAATTGTAAATAACTTTCATGTATTTTATGCCACTATTTTAAGATATTTTTTTATGGTTGATAAAATATCGGCAGCTTTCTATATAAATTCTATTTTTATCATTCATCAACAATTAAAAAGCAACCAAGAATTATTTGTTTTAATTATAAGAACAAAAAATATTTTCAAAATCCATTTTAATCTGATTTCACAATGTAGAAAATATCTTTAAATGATATAAAACATTCTTTTTATGCAAGAAAGCATCAATAATGTTGTTTTTCTTTCCTATGAACTTATGGACACTATGAATGCTGAGAAATTGTAAATAAAGCAAGATATGATCATTTGTTATTGTTATATTAAGTATATGGTGGTGGAACAAAGAAGAAACAATGGAAGTTTAAGAAATAAACAATTGTATTAACATAAAATACAAAAATGGAAAATTGGTGTAAATGTCTATCATTGAAAGAAAGAGAATAGTGGAATTGAAAAAGTCATCCACAGAAGCATACAGTAGAAGAGGGAAGATGAATTGTGACTTACTGCAGCGACAGCCTTTGGCAAGTTTTCTTTGGAGATGGGAAATTTCGTTCTGATCAGGTGTTGTGAATTCTGGCTGTTGTGCTGTCTGACTGCCAAAGGTGCCCCTTTGATGGGCTCTTATGTCCTTGCTTAGGCTCAGATCAGTTCCAATTTTTATTTTGTTTCTTTAGGTGGGAGTGGGTGCTATTGGGTGGAAATTCTGGATTGTATTTTTCTTTGAGTGTCT